>OY751313.1:21254141-21375144 GCA_963564615.1 Rhorus exstirpatorius
TAAATTAAATACTGAATAATCCTAGATGTCCGATACAAATTGCCCTACGCATGTACAAAATTCTTAAGAATCCGTAACGACGATAAAAACAGGTGTTCACCGGATGTTTAAGGTGATTCTCACCTATTTAATGATGAAATACACGGATAGCTTGTGAGCGGTCCGACTAACTCTTGTTACATGCATGCCCCGCTTACAGCGCGCTTCGCTCTGCCTACCTCCACCATCGTCCGCGCAAGGACCACCTTAAAGCATTTCGTTACTTGGGTGGCTGACCGCTTAGCCGTGCTTTGGCAAGTGCATTGATCGGTGCACAGGAGGTCACTTTTCCTGGACTTTGGTGCTACAGGAATCAAATTTATCTCGCAAGCTTTAGGCCACCGCACCTAAGCCTTTCCTTTGAAACTACATTTTTAGGTGAGTTATAACCACCAAAGTCCCAGAAAAATATTTTATGCCTTGTATTTTCTTTTTAAGCGCGTATTTATTTGAATTTTTTTTTTTATTCTTTTCTCAAACAACTAGAATCATATCTTATAAGTTTCATTGGAATAAACTTTTTTAAGTTTTTCAAATTTTTCCGGGAAACTGGAATTTTATTGGATTGCAATCTTTCTAAGAACGTTCCTCAAAGCTAGCTGAGCAATTCCAATACCCATCCCACTGTTCTACGATGCTTAGAACAGAAGTTATGATTTTCTTTTTTTTTTTTTTAAATAGTTTCAAATAAACATTTAAATAGACGTTATTTTGGAACATGATGGCAGATCAAGATCAGGAACTACTTAAAAACAGTTCTCGGAGGTGAGCTAAAAATTTTGCTGTCTGTATTATTGACAACTGTTGCATAGAACAGGCATACACGCGTCTTTTCTAGTCTTATAAAAAAATGAAATTTAAAAAAAGCACAACTCACGGATATCGCGCATAAATGACAATTGGTCAAGGTAGGATTCCATTCGGCGGAGCCAACTTCGTACTTGCTCTGTCGTTGAAACTTTCTGAGACCATCCATCTCGTCATTCAAATTTTTAACAGCAAAATATCGGCGCCTATAAAATTAACAAACCGCAATACCTGTTGATCTCGATGCCCGGTGTACGTACACTGCGATTAGGAGTACAAATTTATGTGAAAAAAAAACTCACCCCGCCAACAAAACGTAACTGCCAGTCGCATCGATGGCCATCGTATTCGCCTTTTCAAGTGACAATGGGTAACATGAAATAAATGAAAAGAAGAAATGAGGTTCCTTAGTTTTAAAATGAATATATATATATATATATATATACATCGTGAAGAAATTTTGATTGTTTACCTGCAAGTCTCGATGCTCGGTAACGACATAATCGCTGCCCCAACGTTTTGACATATTAATACGTCACGCAAACTCTTCGGGAAGGTTAGAGAACATTCATTTGCCCTTTCGTCAATATACCGTCTCATCGGTTTCTATTATCGTTTTTCTACGACTTTACAATTTTTCGAAAAGAAAAGGAGTTTATTATATCGAAAACGAATAAACTGACTTTGATCGTACTACAGTGGACCGTCACTAAATTTGACTAAATTCTCCTACGCGATTAAAAAACAAACACAAAAGTGTTTATTCTTGGTAACCCAACTCAACCCAACCCAACACATAAGCACCGGACAACCCGTTCGTGCTTCAGCGGGAACTTTTTGAATTCTCAAATCACCGATGTTCTTCAGGTAGCGTGAGCTTTTTCGCCGATAAAAGAGCTGAATTATCGTCTATCATCGAAAAATTACTAAAAATGATTTTTATTTTTAAAACCTGGGAAATACACATATAGGGGGCAGTAAAAATTGAGAAACTCACTTTGAGAAAGAAACATTGTCATTGGCATGAATCGATGAGGAACCAATATAAGACACAAGTTTCAAAGTGTTTTTTTTTGTGCTCAATCAATGTGATTGATTCTATTCTTCTAATAATATCGAGAAAAATAATATAGATCGAATGGAAAAAATTTGACCAATGACCTTTGCATTTGTGCGTATAATGGCCGATTCCTCCGACACAGTTTAAACGGCGTTCAATTTTTTCTGTACAGTTTGGAGATAGGCTGAACCAGTTTAAACTTCGATCAACGTCGGAGGAATCGGCCATAAATGTGTTTTGGTTTGAAAAGCCGCGTCTCATAGTCTCTCTTGGTCTCTACGCTTTTATTGGAGTGCGTGTGTGTGTGTGAACCTTTATAAATTCGTGAACAAGCAGCGCTTGAGCCAGCGTCGGTTGTCAAGGAGCCCCCTGCCGCGGCAAGGGGTTGAGAGGGGGAGGGGGGTGGAAGTTTGACACAAGAGAAATGTAGGGGCAGAGGGGAAAGTGATCATGAAAAAACAGATGTTGCGATTGCGTCAAGCGAACGAGGGGAAGCGAGAAAGAGACAAAACCATGGACACATAAGAAGGTAAGTAAAGGACGCTTTGCACTATTTCTGTCGCATGGCCGCGTGTGTGTAGTTGCAGTAAAGCTGTGTGGTAATTTAGAGTAGTGGGGATAGGTAATATCTACGCGATGCGCGCGCATCCACACCGTACACACTAAACACACATTTATACCCCACTCCCCAATTCAGAATATAACGCGTCGCGTACTCAATCGGAGCTCTAAATAATAACATATATATATATATATAGATGTGTGTGTATATAGAATCCGTTTGTCCGTTGTTCTTGATATAACGACCTCAAAGTCTCTGATACATCCAAGTACTTGTGAAAAATAATATATCGTTAACATTGCGATAGCCAAGTGCGTCGTGCAGTAATAATTTACGAAGCTCCTAAAGTGTATTATTTTATTTCGACGCACCCCAGCCCCCTCCTCGAAAAACCCGAAGTGGCATTTTTTATTTGCGACCAAAGTGAATTGACACAATGTTTACGACCATGGATTGTTATCTGCATTAGCGGGCTTTGAATCAAAAGAAAAAATAACAAAAAAAAAAAAAAAGAAAAACAGTTTTTACGACGAAAAATTCATCGAACAATTGCTATCCGTAACCACATATACATGCGTCGATATTTTTAGGTACGCTTGATTGTGTAGCACACCTCTATATATATATATATATATATATATATACATATAATATACTGTTGTACAGCGGCTTTTGTCACGTATACTCACGGTTATTCATTTCTTTCGTGGCTGTTTGCGGATCTTGCAAATTAAGCAAACCGCAGACGGGCGTAAAAAGTTTTCAAGTGCGCGCTGACAGTTTTATTTAAAAAAGTAAACAGAAAAATCCAACAAAGTCCCGGATATATTTTTGAATCTTACGTTATTTTTGTTTGTTTGTTTTATCGTCATCTCGACGCAGTGAGAGAAGAAAAAAACAAGAATACAAAAAGGAAACGAGCCTCGAGACAAAGCGAACGCCTACGAAGGGGAGAAGAATTGAAGACGAACGAACGATTAAAATTGTAAATTCTGGTAATTACGATAATTTGAAGATCGAGAGATAAAAACTGGGAAACTTGGGGAAAAACAAAAAAACAAAAAAAAACTAAACACAAACGAAACTTTTGGCTTTTTTTCAAGGACCCTTTGAACAGTCATTTTGTGTGATGTACCCAAAGTGTAGGTCAGAGGAAAACTCCGTAACCGCAACGATTAACTTCGTACACTCAAAGAGGAAAGGAATCTTCATAAATATAAAAAATATGTTCAAAGGCTCGATAAGTCTTAGAAATCGTATAAGTTTCTTAAATTTTCTCTCGTACTGAACGATCAGTCTTTATTGACCGCTCGTTGGCGAAAAATTTTTACCTTGGAAAAAAAAGGTCCCTGAACAAGGCCGCCGGCTTGTACGAACATGCAGACTCGTCGCTGAAAAAAAAAAAAAAAAAAAAAAAAAACCAAGTTTGGCAAATCGTAGCGCTATTAAACGGTTATTTCCAATCGATCGTTCGTCAAAAAAAGGTTTTGTTCGTTTGTCGTCAACAATTTTTTTTCCGAACGAGTCGAGCAAGGAATATCGGCGACCATGAAGCTTCTCGAGAGTACGCGTTTCGAAGCTATAAACAGCGCACTGTCGATAAAAACTGGAGACAGCAAAATAATAGGAAGGTAACGTAAATAATATTGGGCGCATTCGCATAATTTTTTCTTCGCATCTTTTCTGTGCCACGAGTCCAAATATCTTTTGCATCGGCAGAATCGAGAGCTACTCCTGCAAAATGGCCGGCAATGACAAACAATTGTACAAACGATTCAACGCCGAACAGGGCGTCAATCCGCACGACCTTCAGGCCTTATCACCGCCGCAAACGTCTTTGGGCACTTCACCCGCCCAGGGTTATTTTAGGTATCTGATTTTTTTTTTTCTTCCAAAAAAGTAGTGGAATATTTGCGAACTATCTAAATTGTTCATGATAATTTGTAATATTTGGATCAATGGCATTTCTCTAATTTTCCATGTACAGAAACGGAAAAAAAAAATGCTCTCTGGATAGGATTTTTATCCGACTAGAGGGTAATGGCGAAATTTTTCGGAATTGAGTTATAAAACAACTATTACGTTCATTTCGGTTTTAGATCTCTCGGATTTTAGTCAAAAATGAATATTTCTATGTTGAATTTTAATATTTTCTAGAATAGAAGTCGTCAGAAATACCTTTTGAGATTTAAATTCATTCGTTTGCATAGTTTGGGAATAGGCATTGATCCAAAAATTAACATGCACTCTGTTTTATCGTTGGACTCGGTTAGAACAGAGTTATCCTCGTGGAAAATCAACTGGAAAATTAATTGATCGATTGGTACTTATTCAAGAGCCTTTACCAACCTTCCGAGAAAGCTTTCGCGTTTGATTTTACAGATTCAACCCAGTTCGAAGTCTCATAATGCCACAAAACCGTTCATTTACAGTAAATTTTTCGAAATCAATCTGAATTATAACAGTTTTCCAAGTCGAGAATGGAAATTAAGGTGAATTTATAATATCCGACTGGAAATCAACTTTCCAGCTATCCTTTTTCCAATCGGACATCGATCACTCTATCGCGCGAAAAACACTTTTAATTTCAATTGGGTTTTTTTTTTTTTTTTTTTTGGACCATTTCAATTCCCACAGTCTCACAGTTGTCAGCGTACTTGCAGAAATTTTTCACGTAATCCGTGAATTTTAAAATTCCAGCCGAAGTATTTCCGGGGATGAGGACGGTCCTCTCTGCGACACGATCAGTCGCAAGACTTTGTTCTATTTAATAGCAACCCTGAATTCAGCTTTTCATCCGGACTATGATTTTTCCGATGCCAAGAGTCACGAGTTCAGCAAAGAGCCGAGTTTGCAGTGGGTCATGAACTCAGTGGACAGTAATCTTAGCGCCACTGCGGGCGATCATTATCGCACTTTAAGATCAGCCCTATGGGCCGCCGTAGAGGATGAAATAGCGATGAACGAGTGTGATATTTACAGGTAAATTGGCGCAGGTTGAATAAAAACAAAACAAACAAACAAAAACTCTCCGAGCGCAAGTACTAAAAATTTAGCCAATTGATGAATTTTGCACTGTTTCCTTTTTCCAGCTATAATCCTGACCTGGCGTCAGATCCATTCGGTGAAGATGGATGCTTGTGGTCTTTCAATTACTTTTTCTACAATAAGAAGCTCAAGCGAATCGTTTTCTTTACCTGCAGGGCAATAAAGTCAGTATCCACCATCGAAGGTTCGAATCGAGAATCTTCAGCAAAACTTGAGTTCAAGCCTGGGTACAAACCTAAATTGAAACTTTACTTTTTGTCCAGTAGGTCGATGATACTTTGTCCATTGTTTTTGAATTTTTATTATTACCCGAATAATTGATTCAGCCAGATGAAAAATATTTAAAAGTCTGCCAAAGAAGTTGAAAATTTAGCTTGTTTTTTGAAAAAAAATTCATTAGCACGAAGCACCTTGATGCTCATGACGCTTACGGATTGCTTTATATAAGATCTGGCTAAGGTCAATGCCATTAAACTTCAATGGGTAAAAAAATTGTTACAAAATCGTTAAATTTAATGTGTAAAACTTTTTTGAACTCGGGTTCGCGCTGAAGACTCGTGATTTGGGGCTAAAGCACGTATTCAGAGATGCTACCTTGTCACCTGAGGTCAAGCGTCACTTGTGGCAACGAGACTGAGCAAGTCACACTTGCCCGAAAAAATTTCGAAGGTCGAGGTTTCGCTCGTCTTGAAAAAGTTGATTCAAGGATAACCGAGGCTTATATTTTCGTGGATAAAATTTCCCGAACGAAATCTCCTTGGACAAAGTTTCCCGTTCTCAAAAATCTTCCGCACGAAACTTTTCAATGCTGTATTATCCGAAGCTTCTGGTGAAATAAGCTTCGCGAACATTTAATGAATGTACGTAGATGTGTCCGTAAGCGAGACATTGTTTCCGTGCTGATATTAAAAAGGGTGCCTACTCGCGTCAAATTAAAAAAAAAAAAAAAAAAAAAACAGTTGAAATTTATCGAAAATATTCGTCCGTGATAACCACGCTTCTGTGCAAAATTTCAAGTCGATCGTTCACATGGTCGCCCGGTAATTAATTATTGAAGTTGTACACTTATACACGAAGGGGCATAGAAAAAATTCTTCGATATCCGATGCAACTCTAAAAATGAAATTGGATCCAAATAATTCTTCATATTCTCAGGAAGAACTTTTACGACGGCTGACATGCTTTGTCTACATATTATTTAAGAAATTCAAAAAATTAAAACAACTCGGGCTGTAAAAGAATTAAGGTAAGGTGGGCACCCTCGTTGAGGCGATGTGAATGTCACGTGACAAACGGTTGGAAGGGCTCTTCTGATAACAAAACCGTAGTTCCCCAATTTTTTTTTTTTTTTATTTTTGAGAAACGGCTGATTCCTCGGTCAACGGCAAATTAGGTTTTCATAATTCTATTCATCGTGCATAATTGGCGATCGACACTACCGATGGCGGCGCTCGCGTCACTCGGAAATATGGCGCTATTGGAGTGCAGTTTGTGACAGTTAGCATTGAAAACATGGGACGTTTATACTTAAAACTGCGACAAATTTACGATTTCGTAAAAGGAGACCTAAATAACCGAAATATAACGGAAGGGGAAGAAGTTCTGAAGTTCGGGCAAATGGTGGTAGTTGGATGTACTGAAAAAAAACGAAACAAAACGCGAAATATTAGGGCCAGTACACTCTGATTGAAGACTTCGGGTCGCATCGAGACATTTTGAGCACTCTTATCCACATTTTCCGTCGATCTATCATTTTACGCACGCCGAATAAATTTGTCCGAGATACTTTACCGGCGTTTTTTACGGAAAACCGGTGAAATTTCACGTCTCGATCCGTGAACGGACGAGAATGACATTCGAACACGCAACAATAAACTCTAGTGTTAGATTTCACTTTTGGGCTGAATTTCGCAGATTCGACCCTTTCGACAGTCTCTATTCCGATATCCAATAATATAAAAATTTGAACTACAGCTTTTTTGTTAATTTGAACAGGTACAGAAATGTCAAAACTAATTTACACGCTGTATCGTGTGCATCGCGTGTACAAATAAAGTCTTTTGCACTCCAATAGCAGTTCGTCAAAAACCCGCTAGGAGTCGCATGCTTCGTGTCGATCGCCAATACCCCAAGTATCTTGTCCAAAATATCATCAATCTTGGAAGAAAAAAAATGGAGATGGCGATTTCTTATCGAGCGTGGCGTCACATCGCCAGTACTACAGTATAAAAACTTGAGTTCATTATCGGGGAACATTCTGTCTATGGAAAATATTTTCTGGGGGAAATTTGATCCAATGGGATTTTATCCCAAAGAGGGATTCTTAGATCTATTCTTAGATCCGCCACAAGTGTGTCTTCGTTAAAATCTTACGCATCGCTCGAATGAAGCCTTTTAATTAAAAATTAGTCTGAATACGGGCCGGAGCCGTGACATTTTTCCTCGATACATTGTCATTTTACCTCACGATCTCGTTTCTTTTTTTTCTTTGAATTTTTTTGCAGCCCTCTTTACGTCTTGGATTCTGGAGTCGGTAGTGACTTCGCCATGGACGAAGACGATGAAGACCGATACTAGATCGATAAAAATTCTTTTTCCCTGATATATATATATATCATTTTCTCTCATGCATTTGTGGGAAAAAATTACACAACTGTCCGGTGACATCGACGGCTTTGATAATCGGTCGTTTATCAAAGTTGACTTTTTTTTTGTCTCCTCTCACCTGCAAACGGGCATCTCAAGACGATTATCAAAGATATTTCATCTTGAATATTCAACATTTGAAGTTCATAAAGTTGAAACGTAGCTTGCTGTTCTATGAGCAAGGATATTTCAATTTTTCAATCTTGTGATCATTTGTGAAAACCCCCAATATAAATAGTACTGCGAATAGTAAAAAAAAATTGATCTCGGAGAGAGTGATATGAGAGTAACCACATTCGGTTAACGCGCGTTTTTTTTTCCCTTGTTAAAAAGATCTTGGCATTATTTATCGATACTAAGATCGATATTCGTACTACGGTAGTTAAAATTCAGGAGTAATTTATCGTGTATAAACTTCACGCATTATAATTTAATTATTTCAACAAACTTCTCGCAGACTCATTTTTCGTCATACAAAAACTATCATTCCTTGTCCATCTTTGGCGATAACGTCGAACATGGCAAAGTGTATTTTGTAGAAAATTTCATGTCTCTCCATGGATAAAACAATTCAATTGTAACTTTGATCAATTTTGTCGATAAGTTGAAAATGAAAAAGGGTTGAATTGAAAAGGGATCTCTGGAGGGTCGATGATCGATTGAAGATGCGCAAGTTTATAATTTTATGCTGCACGAAGATGACGTGAGACATGTCTCGCCGTAAGTAACAGTTACAGCCATGAATTCCTAGTCAGATCAGTATCGAGCTAAAAATAAAAGATTTTATCGCTCTTTAAATTCAATGCCAACTTTATAATTTTAATAAAAATTGTCCGATTGGCAGAGCAATTCATCTGGACTATAGAAATGCCAAAAAAAGCAGGCAATATTATTTTTCAAGTACAAAAAAATTTGATTTGTGTTTTTGTAATATGGCTGTGTTTGCTCGTCCCGGCTACCGGACGAATACGCGCATCTTATTCGTACGGAATATAGGCGAATTAGGGTTATATCTCCCGTCACTTTAAAATTTCGTCTGTTATCCTTCATTTTCACCGTATTAGCAATATATAGCTCTATTTATCCGTGGATTCAAATGGAAAAATAACGTATTTGGACAAATAATTGTACACACAAAAATATTATTTTAAAAGCTTATCAAAGTATGTGAGAATGAATAAGTCGATATTATCCGACCGAAAATTGAAAAAAAAAAAATGTCAAGTTATATCCGGATAAATAATTCCACATTTTTCGTCCATAAAAAGTTAAAAACCATATTTTATAATATCTGGACGAATAAGCGTATCTTACTCGTCCGAAAATTGTTAAAAAATATGCAAGTCATATCCGGATGAATATTCCACATTCGTCCGAAAATAATGTAAAAAAAAACACTAACATATCCAGACGAACAAGCGTATAGTATTCATCCGAAAATTATTTAAAAAAATATACCCAAACTCAACCCAAAAAATGCCCGAACTGAATACAAATAAAATACCCAACCCAAACCAATAAATAATAAATATACCTAAACCTTATATATACAGCTATAGATTTCCTTCAAGTCCGGGAGACTAACCAAACTATACATACAAAAAATAAAAACACGATCACGACATACGAGACGCCTGGGGGCCTATTCTCGACGCAATGAGAATGGGATCCGTGAACGAATGTAGCTCCGTGCACGAATGTTTTTTGTGGAGGAAAAGAGTTCGTTTACGAATTTGAGATCCTCATTCAGATTGACTTTGTTGACGGATGTCATTTTTCATTCCCACGTGAGAACATTCGTATGAGGAGTCTCAGTTGCGAATTTTACATCTTGTCATCCTTTTCACGTGTAAAATAACGCAACCTTCAATATTTTATCAAATTCTGAGAAATTAATGAACATGAACAACGTAATAATAACGCAACGTAAAGGATGACAGCGTAATAATAACGCAACATTTGAATTATTTGCACTCATGTTCATTAATTTCTCAGAATTTGATAAAATATTCAAGGTTGCGTTATTTTACGCGTGAAAAGGATGACAGCATGTAAAATTCTCCGACGAATGTTGTCACGTGGGAATGAAAAATGACATCCGTCAACAAAGTCAATCTCCATGGGGATCTTAAATTCGTAAACGAACTCTTTCCCTCCACAAAAAACATTCGGGAACGGAGCCACATTCGTTCACGGATCCCATTCTCATTGCGTCGAGAATAGGGCCCCTGGCTGCTGATGTCATGAAATTTTAATCAAAAAATTTAGACGCAACGCATTAAAGTTGTTCTTTATAATTTTGATGGCACGAAACATCATTTTTGAAACCAATATAGCTATAAATAAGCTAGACATAATTATAAAAATAAAATAAAAATATATTGATTAATTGCCGGACGAATAACATACTGTATTCATCCGGTAGCCGTACGAGCAGACACTTCGTTTATATATATATTTATCAAAAGACACATTATGTTAAAAAAAAAACAGTATTAAGAGCCTGATACTGATTTGAAAAGGAAGGTAACAGTCGTAGTTCGCCAAGGGTAGATTTGGATGGAATTTCAAACATTTTTATATCCGGTAAAATATTGATGGAAAATTTCAAATGTAAACGCATTTGTAGCAATTGTAAATTATCACAAATTGTCAAATTGCCACAAATTTTGGCGCAGATATCATTATACAATAATCCCAAAGTTCACTCGGGTTTTTCCTTTAAGACTCGACAAGATATTTCACGCATCACCTCGAGTGAATAAATTATTCCTTTTTTTTTTTTGCTGCTACCGCTATTCGATAAAACTAATTATCGAAGAAGAAAATCCACATAGATACGTTGGCACATTACTGGAAATTCGTTTAACCTTTTTTCCCCCTGAAATAAGCAGGAATTACACAAAAATAGTTTTTATACACCTCAGGGAAATAAACCGTGGTTTATTGCCCTGCACCAGCAGGGAAAACCACTTTATTTCCCTTGGTGTATAAAATATCGTATTCACTACAGGGCAAAAATATACTATTCCTTGATCACACGATTAATTTCCCGTTTATTTCAGCTAGGCGAGGAATCGGATATTCATTTTTACTGTTCATTCTCAATGCTACAATTACAGAAAGCGTTCCGTTGAGTGCAACACGAAGTCTGTATCCGATAATTTGACAAGGGTTGTACAATATATTCACTTACACAAAATAAAAATAAAAAAAAAAATTCTTTGCAGATCAAATATTTTTTCAGCAGTCAAATTTAATTAAATTCATTGCCACTTCGTAATAATTTTGAGGCGTGTCTTTGGCAAAAGGACGTTAACCTTGTCAGTCGATTTACCGTGATTTTACGTGTACGATTTTTTTTGCCTCAATGTATGCATATGCAAATTTGTATCGACACTGAGCCAACATTTCACGGAATATGTTATTTGCAAGTTCAATGCACCCCGGTGGTTTCTGATTAGCCAAGTTCAATATCGAGGTTGCGATGGACAGTGGAAAAAAAAACGTTTATTTAATAAACGAAAGAGTGCGACGTGATCATAATAAAAATTTTACGAAAACCTAGATTACCTAGGTGTACTTACGCGAGAGATAATAAATAAACATATAATATTAGTATTTGTGAAAAGCATATATCATATGTTTCTCAAATGAATCAAGACAGATATTTCTTCTTTACATAGCGTATTGAGATTTAATTCATGTCAACACACCACGATTTCACATATACGTGGATCAGTGTACATCAACAAGTTGCAAATAAAATTGTGGTGACACAAGATGATATTATTGGTACATACGAGAATTAATATTAAAAGTTTCGTGCGTCGAACCTTTGTATCCTAGTCCATAAGATTCGAGTGTCCGAGAGTTCATTCCGGCTGAAAAATCTTAAGATAAAAAACGAGTTTTTTTATATTCTCTCCGTTACGAGATCATTCGTTCAGTCGTAATTTTCGTTTTATAATGTACATTATTTTTCAATCGTTTTCCATGCTTTCCTTTATCCATAACAGCACTCAAGATCAACACTAGTGAAATTTCTTGTATCTCCGATAAGGCAATTTTTTTCATTTTCGATTCAAATTTCCGTGTAATATTTTTAGCACGCAAAAATGTATTTATAAAAAAACATCTATCGGACATGGCAAGCTTTCTCAGTCAGGATATCTGTGGCATAGTCTAAAAATAATTGTACTTCAATTTTACCGAAGTAAGAATGCAAAACCAACGTGAAAATTGCCGAATGACAAGGATCCTACAGAGTGTAAAGATTATTTTATGTTGAAAAGATGACAATTTTTAGGTGGCTGAATCTCAACAAAAGCTTCGAGACGATTGATTTTTTTTTTTTCAGAAGTTCGAGATTTCGAGCAAAATTTAATTATTTGGGGATACGTTGCCCTACTTTTCATTCGCTGATAACTTAGCTTTGTCTTGAAATGAAAATTCTAAAATGAATTTCACGACAAACAAACGAGATATACTTCTCAAATGAATTATAGCGACACCTGGCCACAGCGAAAAATGATGATTTTTAAAACGTCCATAAATGTAGATCAAGAGGCCTCTGCGGAAAAAATCGTACTGGGAGAATAAAAAAGCATTTTGAGGATAAGAAAATTTCCTAACTTGGACACAAGATGGATTAAAAAAAAAAAATTCGCCACGTGCACTACGTTGAAGCTTATTAAAACGTCGAGTTGCGCACCGATCGATTCAGAGCGATGTAACTCACCAATGAGATACAATAAAAAATCATCTGAACGCTCGTCAAGCTTTAATTTGCATCCCTTTTATTTGCTGCACGGCCTATCGATCAAAATTTACGGACGTTTTAAACATCATAATTTTTCGCTCCGTTGATTCAATTTTTTTAGTAGCTTCTTAAGGAGTTTATTTGGTCGATGTGAAGTTCTCACTCACCTAGGAATAATTCTGATGTAAATACGATTATTTGTACATCATGATATCCGACGATTGATACATGCACATGTAAGCGTCGCACAGAAGTCTCTTTGCGTGTTCCGGCAATTGACGATCGTCGGTCAATTCGGTCAAGGAATTTGCACCTTCTTCACTCAACCAATATGGAAAGTCAGGACATGGCACCATCTCGGGTATGTTGTAGCCATTTTGCTCCCCTGAAATGGAAAAAAAAAATTTATAAGCGGTAAAATACATTATTGCGACGTTGACGAAAGTGAACGGTCAAAAAGAAAGTCATTCTTTAATTTTGGCTATTACTATTCGAGCATCGTTGATCGCTGTGCTGCAAAAAAAAAAAAAAAAAAAATCAGCAAAATGGAACTTGCTCTTTTCTTCGTCAATTTTTTTTTCCAATTCACGAAAGCTTCGTCAGCTTTCTGGTGAAGGAAACTTTGTAAATGCCAAAATATACCGAAATGTTTAACTGCAAGTTACTTTCTAGGCGATTTTACTTCATCCCTAGTCCAAAATGTATACTTTGATTCGAACGTTTGAAAGGGTGTTCAACAATAGCGACGAATTTATAAAATCTGAACTTTTTATGCCTAATTACATTAAATATCAAACGTACTTTAGGAATGCTTCACGTTTACATTCCCAACTAGCAGTTTAATCCGATCAGAATTTCAGTACTTCGCTGTGTGACAAAAATCTAAAAATATCAACAATATTCAAGATGTTTAAAGTATTGATTTTCAATATTAATGCCACAAAGTTATTGACAAATTCGTTAAAAACATTGTTTAATAAATCATCAGTAAAAGTTTTTTTTGTTGTATAAAATGAATTTGTTGATTTTTTTGAATAAGTGCGACTTTTTTCTTAATTTTCAATTTTTTTAAAAGTTTTTTTTAAATCTTGAGAAATCGATGAAAAGTCTTAATTTTTGAATATAGTTTCGTAGAAAGGTTGCATATTGCACTGAAAATTTTTTCGGGTCATAGAATGAATAGCTTTCGAACATACGGCTGTGAAAAATTTGAAAACCGGAATTTCCGAAGAAAAAAACGGAAAAATTCTAAAAATATTAACACGTATTGACAAAAATAAACGAATTCATTTGATCCAAAGAGTAAAGAAAAAGTCTCATGATTTGTTCAACAAATTGTTTTATTCAAGCGATTATTTAATAACTTTTTGGCTTTATTCTTATTCAAAACTGAAGTTTATAGAATCTCTTCAATCGTTGATTTTTGTTTAGATTTTTATTCCATTGCGAAGTGCTTAAAACTGAATCTCACTTTTGACTATAAATGTAGACGTAAAGCAGCCTTAACGACGTTGCTCAGGTTGTGCAGAAATTTTTTTACACAAATTCAAAACACGCATCAATTTCTAATGCCTTTTTTACATCACCCGTGGACAAAATTTTGGAATGAATACTTTCTCTCGTAACGAACAAAAATATTTTTGTCATGATGCCCTTGGAATATTATAGGTGTACATGATAAATGATTTATTCGAACCTTTTCTGTCCGCCATGGAATCGAAAAAGCACCATGGAGCCTCGGATCCCGAGCCACACTTGACAAACGACACGTAATGAGACGTTTCAATGCAAACCACAGCGGAAAGTTCCAAAAATAATCGTGGTACTGGACAATGCTCTTGCAAAATGATGAATTCCGTAGGTATATCGAGTTTCCTTGGTTCATGGTTCGTTCGTCGTTCGTGACGATGTACCTGGAACGAAATAGTATTTCACCAGCCAATGGCTTAATCAAGGCGACTTTTCATGGGAGCTGACCTGAGCGAGTGTATAATACATTCGGAATTGTAATTATTTTTTTTTGTCGAGTCTCGTATATAAAAAAAAATCAATTACACGGCATATATCGTACAACATTCGCAAAATTTGTATACCAATTTTCAGTTTAAGATATGTAAAATAAAGAAAACTGCAGCGTTCTTCTTGAAACTATGTTTTTCAGTAAAATTGTCATGCTACATGAAAAAACTGACAGTCCGATTGGCTTGAAACCTTGCATAAGTTTTTTTTTTAATCCAAAGCCTGCCGCACATTTTTTATTATCCGATCTGCCATTCGTTAATAACAAATTTTACATCGATTTTCAGGGAATATTGTTTTTTTTTTTTTCAAAGCAGGACATTAACAGACAAAGGTGACTCGCTTCATTCAGCTTCAGCACCGTTATTTTGTTACAAAAATTTGTAAAGATACTTGAAGATAATATGTAGAATAAAGGCTACGAATAAACAGAATTTTCATTCTATCAATTGGGTGTCCATTAAAAATTGTGGAAATTCACCTTTTTTCCGGGCTCTAGACTGGTAATTTCCATTAATGCTCTAGCTTTTTAAGTACGGGTACTCACCTTTTCGAGGCAGTGCATGCAAAATGCTATACTCTCAAGGCCAACACCGCATTGTCCATAACATTCCTTGCATTCGAATTCCGCCAGTTTTCCGCAAACGGTGCATTGTCGAGGAGCTGTACAACAAACATATGCCATAATCGTATATTTATTTTTTCGCGTACGTCAATATTCCAACTGTGATAACAAACGATTTATCCCCGACGTAAATTTAAAATGAGCGTGTTATCAGTTTTTCATTTTCAACCTTTGTTTACCAGATTTTTCCATTATTACATATATTTTCATGAACGAAAAAATTAATTAAATCCAATTGATCATAGTATTCATAGATAATATGCTTCTCGTACATTTGAGTCATTTGAATTACGTATTTCGTTCTTGGATTATTATTTAGAATGATGACTTTTCCGTATTCCAATAGTTTTTTTTATTTGCTCACGAGTGAAAAGCCTATATTTCATCCCCAATAATGATGTCCAAATGTGGGAACACAGAGTTTAGTCTCCTGGTACAGCCTCAACCGTATAAAAGTAATTTTTCCCGAATTTCCGCATTTTTCCATGCAAACATACTATATAAAAAAATAAAAAACCAAAAATTGTTTTTTAATAGGATGTAATCATTATGCTATTAACTTTTTTTTGCCATGAACATTGATTCCCATGAAGAATTACCCGTTCTCGTTATGTCCCCGTAATATTCAATAATTCGACTTTAGCGATCTTCAAGATTTAAAAAAAAAACATTTTTTACAGCAGCATGCTTTTTTTTAGGGGATACGCAACTGCAATTACTAGGTCAGGCATTTCTCGAAAGATCGAAACGGACGTTTACTTATTTGTTTTTGGTTCCTGAAAAGTAAGAACAAAACGTTCAAAAAAATAAGTGCTTGGAAATGTGTGCTTCGCTCTTTTATACGTTTGAAGATTCTCAGTGTTATTTCTCGTTAGGAAGCGTTTGAGCTATAATTACGATATTGATTCATAGCCAGGGGCGGATTGACCACTAGGCTAACTAGGCTATAGCCTAAGGCGGCAGATTTTTGGGGGCGGCAAATTTCTGGTCAAAAAATTCTGAGCCATGGTAATAAATTTTATAAGTTTAATCCGAAAGTTACTAAATAATTATTTCGATCAAATTAAATTTTCTAGTTGAAGAAATATACAATGTAAATGTAATATTGGATTTAAACCATTTGAGATCCGTTTTTGGTGCGAGTCGTAAGTCGTTTATTGTGAGAATTACTTGATTATAATTTCGACAGTGACTAGTCCGCCATAACCTTAATGATAGAAGGTGCATTTTCTGGACCGTTTATTTCTCTCAGTTGCCCGATAAAGGACTCTGAAACTCCGTATAAATAAACTACGATAATTTTTAAGTAAATTAGCAAAAAATCAGTGATCCCGTAAGTCGATCGCTTAGGTAAAGAACCACCTTAACGTGCTTATGCCTGCTTACGCGCCAGTCACTGTCAGCGTGCTCATGCCTGTTCTCCAGGTTCCAGCTAGGGAACACGGCATTCTAGCATATCACGCTTGACAACTTACAGTTTAAAAACACGAAGTGGCAGAGCACTTGAGTATTTTTAACGACAGCAAATATATATAAATTTTCAAAGCAAACGAAATTCTCCGTGAATTAGTAAGTATATCTCAATCGAGTCGGGTCACGGCATGGATGATCTGTTTCTTTTTTTTTGTTTAGTATCTACATCTACTGTGTAACCCTTTATTTTTTAAGTACATGAACACGTACACGGTGTGCAATTTCAGAATAAAGTGATTTTTATATCCCTAGACATGAATGGGATCAATACAAAATGAAAAAAAAAATAGGAACACCGTACACGAAAAGGGCGGAAATCTTCCTCAAGCCTAGGGCCGCAGGATTATTAAATTCGCCCCTGTAATCATAGCATTCATACAAAAAACGCCTAGGGTCGCTTTTATTTTTTTACCACCCGAATTTTGAAAAAAAAAAAAAAATTAAAACCTATTTGGGTTTTTAGTTCGTGATTTTCGCGTTATTCCAGGCACACCGATAGTTTGCAACTCTCCCTAATTATTTTTGAACGTGCTTCTGAGATTCACCCAATTTGAACCCCTTTGAGCAAAAAAATGCAATAATGTATATATTTAAAATTATAACTCGGAAAGTGTACGTTCGATCTGATTCGCGTTTAGCCTAATCTTGAATCATACTTCTATTCATAGAACCTAAATAATTTAGACTTGCATCTTTGATTTAATAAAATTTCGATAAATTTAAAATTTTCTCTCGAACAACTACATGTTTCAACTTTCCAAGATTTCCACACAGAATCAAGATCACATAATAAGTAGCTAATATCGTTCTTGTTCACTGATAAGGCGCACCAGTTTATCGCCCATTTGCTTTGTCAATGAGCTTGTTACGAAAACGTTACGTTAACTGTGGTATTTTTTTTATGGTATCCCAGGCCCTGAATGACCAAAATTCTGTAAAAGTAATTTAAAAAAAAAAAACCGTCAATCTGTTGTTTAGAATCATTGTCCAATAATTTACTGACTGGTTGGGTCGACAAAATTTCCTTGCCATAAAATGTCGTTGAACGAAATCAAACAAATCATACAATAAAATATCATTTCTTCGAACCAAAAAAATTCAAGCCCTCATCCAAATGGAGCACACAATAGCGTGAGTCTAAAAGATGTAAAAATGAAAAATAATTTTGAAAAATATACTCAACAGTCTTCGATGATATCCGTTACGTCGAGCAACAGGGTTGGTTGTATTTTCTGATACATCTTGAAGGATTTGCCGAAACGTGGCATTTGAATGATGAGACACGATGGAACCTCTTTCAGTCTTATATTGCTCGTGAGAAAACTTTGCTCGAGCAATTGCTGAACCGTCGGGAAGCTAAGATGATCATCCTTTTCCACGAAGAGCTGATAATGATAAGCATCCTGTCCGGAGCTCAGCTTCAGGAATGGTTCAGCGTTTAATATCTGCGCGACCAGAGATGTTAAAAATTCCTCCGGATCTAAAAGAAACAAAAAATCAAATATTCGCTAAGATACGTTGAAACTATTACATTGAAATGGTCCAACGACATATTCTAATTTTTATCCAAATCTTCGGATATAAATTTTCAAGCCAGCATAATCAAGAAAATATTTATACGAATAATAATTGCAAATAACTGTTTTGTAAATATATAATTGGAAGTTTGAGTGAAATTTTTTTATTTCATAATCTGGTAGTTTAGGAAAAAATATTTAGTACGTATTTTTTATTTTTTTATTTGAATAAAAATTGCCGTTAAAATAACAAATTTAAAACTATAACATTATGACGTCACACATGTTACGCTATATCTATTATATCAAAATCCGTGAAATTAAATTGCCTATAACATGTGCATCTGTCATTTTTAACGAAAAATAAAAAATACTTCCTCATTATTTTTACTTACTCTATATTATGCGCTTCAAGAGTCATCGAGCGAGGGCATACGAAGCGCCAAGTGGACAATAAGCGAACTAAGATTTGTAGAGAAACGTATTTTTCGGATTTCGCCGAAAATATAATAGTATCGCACAATTGAATATAAAAAATAAATTCCTTCAACTAGTAAGAAATCCCGTCTGGTCCTCCGCTCCGTGGAAATTTTTTTTTTTGAAGCACAATAAATTATCGAAAACTCGAGGCGGCTGTCGTTTGCCCCCACTCTTTTTTCGCCAATTGATAAATACATTTTATTATGAATTTCATGCACATCTGCCACTCTTCACCGGACCAGACGAAGCTGCTTGCCACTTCATTGCACTTCTTAAAAAATAATCTAACTTGTTTCGTTGAAAAACAAAGCGATAATCCGAAAAATACACACGGAGACGTCAAAGCCGTGCTTACGGCTATATGACAGTACATGCTAAGTATTTCACAGTTCCGGCTACTAACGCTAGGTTCGCTAGTCACGGTTGTCGGTAAGAGCGGAGAAGCAGCAGTGATGGCGTAAGCGCAAAGAAAGTGAGCCCTGAGATAAAATAAGCTTTGAGGGTCAATGGGGGCAATCGGGGCCTTTCATGAAACATGCGCCGCCACTGTAACATTTACATCCTACCCTATCGACATCCGTAACTTTTTGCTGAATGCATTGGTTGACATATCTGCCCCAAGCGGCGCTAACTCCGACATGCATGTTTTTCAAAATTTTCCGCAAGAGGCGCTACTCTCGATTCTGAGTTGGTCACGTGTGCTTGATGACTCTTAATGATTGAAAAAAAAATTTCATTTAAACTCCCAATTCTCCATCCGAAAAACATTTCGTATTCGTTGGCAAGTAAAAGAAAAAAAAAGCTTCACTAATTCATATATTGTACATTTGATGTGTAAACTTGTATCTACGAGAACTTTATATTTTTTTTATTCCAAAACTTGCTTACGTCGAACATGTATTTTTGACATTAATCTCAGTTTTTGAACGTGACACTCACGCATATAGGACATCTTAAAATGAAACATTCCACATTTTTTTTTAAATGCATCAGGCTTTCATATTTTTCGTGCATCTTTTTCATTTTGAAACCAATGTGTTTTAAAAAAAAATGTACAATTCTCGTTTGTGATCTGGCTGGAGAATCAATTATTACAGGATGCTTTCAGCCCATCATTCTCCCGACCCCGAATTCGACACAAAAAAGATGACAGGGTGAGGAGAGCGTTTATTTAAAAAAAAAAACGAGAAATTCAATGCTTCGTAAAATGTCACAATCTTTGAACCTTCAGAGCGACCTTTACGTTCTTTTCCGCCGGTTAGATTCTTATTGAGGATAATATATAAAAATTGTTTTCATTCAAGAGTAGATGCGTTATTTCGGAGAATTCGGTGCATGAAAAATAAGGCGGTATAAAAAAAAAAAAAAACTTCCCTCCAAGATCCTTTGAAAGGGTTTTTAACACAAAAAGGTGTCAATTTTTGGGACAAGACTTGAAATTCAAAAGTAAACATAAAAGATTGTCGCTTTTATAAATATTTTACAAAAAGCATTTATTTTTAAATTGGTCGCTTTATTTTTCGTTCCCTTACCTTTTTCTTCACTCGTAAGACCCGATACGGACGATAGCTTTTCGAGCAACATTCTAAGCTTCATAACTCTGTTGGCTTTGACAAACATATTCTTTCGTAACGGATTCACAATTTCCTCGCGCAATACTCTTTGAACTTCTTCGTACTGTGGACAGTCTTTTTCGTTTGGTGGCCTGGAAGCAATGCGCGTTTATTATTTTTACGCGAAAACGAAAGCGTTTGACGCAAAATTGTGATTAATCGATTCATTACCTGAAGAGTAAGTTATCGAAGACACTCGTGAAAGCGAACATACTGAACAAGGTTGCGTCCAAATAGCACGAATTATGATGTCCCTGTATACCTCGATATTTGCCGCATATACTTTCCAAATCGGCCTCGACACATATTGGTCTCACGATTCCCGTGACTACCGAATTTTCCGTAGTCCCAAAATCGCCTCCTCCGTTCATTTTATACAGGTGATCATCGGCCTTTTCGTGTAACAATACAAAAGGACTTTTATTTTCAACCAACGCACACACACACACACACACAATAAATAAAAGAGATGAAAGAAAAAAGGTATCAAGACAAAAAAAATTCACTCACGAGAGTCATATTGAATTGATGACAATGCTTGAGATCTGTAAATACGGCTCGATGAGGCCTGCAGTGAAAATATCTGACATCGTTGTAAGTTCCGTCAGTGCCAAGGGAATGTTGGCCATCTTCCTACGGATTTTCAATTTCATCATTTAAAGTATAAATCTTGAGGATGTGCGTTTGAGTTTCATCATGCAAGCTTTAAGTACGGCTGTTTTCCGTACGTGGTATTTTTTTTTCTTTCTTTTTTATTTCACGAATAAATGATATTTCCGGTATTCTTAATACTAATGCCAAGATCGAGGCAAACCAAAGAGCTGATACGCGTAAATTTCGGAATTTCATTGCTCTGACGGTGAAATTTATATTACTATTATTACCAATTTCTTTATTATTATTATTATTATTATTATTATTATTATTATTATTATTATTATTATTATTACCAATTCAACGGCTGCGATTGTTTTACCGGGTGTAACACCTGGCGGTGTGCCAATCCATCGTACTACACCGTACCGTGTTTCCGTACCCAAAGAAACTTCCACCGTGCTACCGACCCTCACACCTTCGATGTCCTCGCTCTTAGAAATTCCATTGCTGCCATGTTTCTCGATTAGACCGTCTGTGAAAAAAAAAGTTTACGATAATTGCAATGAAAAAAAAAAGAAAACAAAAAAAATACGTTGCAAGGGAGGTAAATTTGACGAAAACAATCAAGAAACGCATATCGGGCATGGAACTCGGGGTTATCACTCGAATGAATCATTCAATTGGTATGCTGGGATACACGACAATTAATTTCTTCGGCTTACTCTTCTCGGTCAGGCTTATACGATCGAAACACGTCTCCAAATCACTGTACACGTTTGATTCTATGTCGCTGCTCCATTTGTGCTCGAGTACGAAAGTCGGAATGTTTTGTAACGTTGCAGCCATATTATCAGCAATTATATATATATATATATTTATTTTTATGTATAAAAACTTTGTGTCTTCGAGTGCCTCAACGAACGAGATCCAGGCAGCGTGGCTAAGAGATGCCTATGCAGTTAGTACGAAAGTTCAGTAAGCTTGGCCCGCTAGCTCGATCTTCGGCTATTTTTAAGCTTCCTGCTTATTATTGTGTGCTTTTGCGGGCAGGAAGAAAGTCTCAGACCATCAATGCTTTCAAATTTAAATAAGTTTGCCATACGGTGCATATATGTACACTTTTTTTTTCTTCAAATTTATCATCGTTAACGGTTTTTTTTTTTTTTCGTGCAAAGCAAAAATTAGAAATAACGAAAACGTTATTTCTAAATTAATTGCAATAATTAACGTTGAAGACAACTTTTTAAAGAAATTGCCATTCCTCCAATGCACACGAACGAGAATGATTTCGGTTCGACATTTGTCATTTTATTTTTTCCTCATAGAGGAAGCTCAGCTTTGGCGAAGAAAACAAAATTGGGGTTATTAATGCCAGTGCTTTTGAAATGTTCTGAAACTTTGAAAAATTAGATTTAAAACAAAGTGTCCCGATGAGCGGTGTCTGCGTGTGCGTATTACGATCATGACGAAATTCAAACCTTTGTAACTCGAGAATGACTCAAGTTATCGAGCCAAAATTTTAAACACAAACAGAGTACTCTTCAGGTTTGGTTCGTTTGTTTCTACTTTTTTTTTTCGTGAAAATTTTTCTAAAGATCCGAATTTTAAGGGGATTTTGGATTTGGTTTTTGTCAAAAATGACCGGAAACCCTTCAACTGTGGCAGATTTAGAGATGTCGAGCTTAAATTTGTCACAAAACTTGATAATGGACTTCGGATTTTATAAGACATTGAATTTTACAAAAAAAAAAATCCGAAAATTTGGAAATCGTGATAGATTCGAACTATCAATATGTAACTTTTCTTGCGCAACTAAAGAAATCTTACAGTATTTTCGAAACCAAATTTACCGCGAAAGGACGTTCGTCCTTGACGAAATTTCGAATTTTCCAAAAAATGATAGCAAACGTGCAATTAAAAAAAAAAAAAACAGGCTATCCAGTTGAAGAGGAGACAAAAAAAAGTTAAAATTGAAATAGAGACGTTGTTTTTGGACAATTTTGTCAATGATACTAGTTATGAAAAAAAATAATGCATGTTACTGTATATTTCTGGGGTTTTAAAATATATTTTACGAACAAAATTATTATTGGATAAGAAATAATTGTTTATGCATATATGTAGTACGTGATGCTAAAAACAAGAATAGAAATTTCAAATTGCTTCCTTATAATTTTATTTAAATAAACCATTCTATGAAAAACGAAAATTGCTATACTTTTATATACAATTGCTATGCTTTTATATACAAGAGATATCAAAAATCCGAACCCAAATAGAATGATTCTTTCTAAATTGGACGCTCGTTATATAGATCTTCGATTTTCGTGCACGGAAGCAGCAGTGGCGTAATATTTTTCAAATATTTATTGATATATGTATGTACATACGACCAGGGGTCACCACGGCTCGGGCGCTATGCAACCAACCTAGACCCAGCTCCCCAAATCGTAATCCAAACATGACACCCCTTATATATCGTCGAAAATACCATTCTAACCCAAAAAAAACCCATCATATTATCTTTGGGTTCCCAATTCTTGTACACGGCGGTAGCGGCGAGATATTTGTATAATATAAAGAAATATATTTGCGGACAAAAAAAAAAGGTAATTTTTCTGCAATTTGTGCTTTTTGTGTGGACCGCAATTAAAAGTCCACGAGACATGATACTAGAATCGAATTATGCCGTTCATTCAGTTAGGATTTAGCGTTTTAAATGCAGATAATCATTTTCAGGCTGTGAGTTCGTTTCACGTCTTTTATCGCGATTATTTCCAAGATGTCATATCATGACTGGTACAATTTTACATGGAACGTTCTTGACATCCATTATTTACGTAATTATTTCCCAGAGATAAATGGCAGCGATCGAAATTTCTTACAATGTTACTTTTCCCTCGAACTAAATCGCTTTTCAATAGGAAAAGTAGCGCAAAACGTTAAAAAAATTTCGATAAATGCTCAAGTCATTTCGGCCTTGCCAGTGTTGACTGTCGAACTCGTCTTAAAATCTAGGTCACTCATGGAGCGAAGAGTCAATTTAAAATATGCTGACCAACGAAATCTCTCGACACTAAAAAAAAAAAAAAATTAATACAATAAAATGACTATTTCTTTTTTACTCGATCAAGCTATACTATTTTCTTCAAAATTTCACCACAGCTAGTTCCAGATCAATCAAAAGAGTGATAATCATTTCAAATTATAATTATTTTCTTAAAAATACGAAAAAAAATTATATCTTGAAACATAAACAGTTTTAAGTTACAACTTTCAATATCGTGTCACGTGAAGCGATGATAAACTTGAGCTAAATGAAAATTAGAATTTTTAATCGTAGTCCTGCGTGTTTCAATATTATCCGAATGAATTAACGAGAAAACCAAAAACAAGAGTAACTTATAAATTGTACCAGAGCCCAGATTCATCTTGAACTATGTTCGGTGAAAATTCAAACGAATTAACATAACTGTTCGCGTATCAAAATAATAACAGAATACGTTTTTCCCGGTTTTTTTTTTGGCTTGTTGTATTTCGGAAAGCAGCCCCGTGCTTTTGTGTGCTTTTGTATTCGTAAAAACATTATTTTTGTATGCTGATTTAATTCGATTTTTATGGCGTTATATTGAAAAACTAAGATTATCAAGGTCCGATATCTTGCTCGAGGCTGCAATCTTTTACATAAAAAGACGCCTTTACATGAAGACGCCTTTACATAAAAAGATGCCTACAGACGCGAATTAATGCTAATTTTAAAAGTGCCCATACTAAAATGTCGATTTTCACCTGTAATCTAAATTAAAAAAAATAGAATTACCGAAACCGTTTTTCGTTTTTTCAAAAAAACCAGCTTTTTGTTTAGTTTTTGTCTGTTATTGTTTGCAATCATTACCAAGAAAATCGAAGCTGTCGTGATTTCTTGAGACCGATGAACTTGCGTCGCTGACCAGTATCTTCGATTTGGCCGATTTGTGTGCTATTTTCGGAATCAACGCGTTGCTCAAATGCGAAGACGCATCGCCGTTATTGTTGTTGTTCCTATCATCGAAGATGTTCAATCCTTCGTCAAAGGCGAAACAAAAATCTGGCTGTATCCTTTTGCCGTTCGTGATATGATTGTGGGACAAACTCTTCGGAGGTCCGACGTATTCATTCGTCAAGCTGACGTTCTCCGCGCTTGAAGACTTTGCTGGAAATTTCGAAGAAAAATTAATAATATATTTAATCGGGCTTATTCATGAATTGGTAAAAGGTACAGAAAAAATTGGGGAAAAATCAATTTTTTTTTTTTCGAATTTCGTTGGAACTCGATTCGGTTCGATGAATTTCACTTTACTCAATAAAATTTCGTTTCATTTTCACTTTTGTGTTACTGATCAATTTTTTTTTGAGTATTCAACGCCAACGTGTTCGAAATGTGCCAAAACGTCGAAGTGTTCAAAATTCGAATGGTCGTATCTCGAAAACCGATGTATAGTATACCGATCTCGCTAAAACTTTACACACATTTTGAGAATCAAACCCCCTTTTGTCGGTACAATTTTTTTTTTTTTGTTAAAATTGCTTGAGAGTGCTCAGTTTTCAACAGACTTTGAAATTATCGCGTAAGGTTTGTATGTCCAAACTTTTTATACAAATAGTACACAAGGATGTTTGGCATTGAATTCAGCAAAAATCCCTTAAGTGGTTCAGATTTTTTGAAATAAAAAAAAACAGGTCTGCAATTGCACTAGCTTTCGCAAAGAAGCTATCGAGGCGAAACTTTTTACACGAAAATTTTCTAGGGTGCAAGAATGTTTGGTATCGAATTTGGTGAAAATCACTCCGAGGGGTTAAAATCATACTTTTGAAATCTCGATAACGTTGAATCTCGGGGAAAAATGACTGCCAAAATATATGTGAAGAAATATCGAACCTTTGAAAGCTTGATATGAGAAAAATTAGTTTGTACCAAAAGTATTTTGAAAAATGGAATTTTATCCTGTCATTAATCATTCTGTTTTATCATCATATTCCTTCAATTTGTTTGCTCCATCATTAAATCTTAATACGTAATTAGCGACTGGTTTAGTATGCGATAGTTCTTACTCAGGTCAATGTTTTTCACTCCATCTGCGAGTTCAAGATGAAAGGGATGAACATCGCTGAGCGTCGCCAAAGTGAAATGTCCAGAGAAAGTCGTGATATACCGTTTGGCCAAAACAGACGTCTGTGTGGGCTCTCGATTTTCCTGAAAGATGTGATATTGAATAAATTCGAAACATTGACTTTTATCAGGCGTAAAAATGAACATATTTTGTGAAATCGTATAAAAGTTACGTCGATCGAGCATTATTTTCAATGTAACATTTTAATGGAGTATCTTTTCAAAGAATCACACCGCTAACGTGTCCGCAGTAAAAAAACGACAGGTCTATTAAGCTAGCACCCCGACAACATCAAAAAAAATTTTTAAGTGCATGGGAATTATGGGCTTTTTATGGGCTCTCGAAACTCGTAAGCAAAAAATTTTGGGCTCATTCCTGTTAAGAGAAAATCAAAATTTTAGTGTGGGGGTGCTAGCTTAACGTTAAGCCAGCGCCACTTTTTTTCATTGAGTACTTGGGAAATTCTTTTTAGTCACATATTTATGGGCTTTTTATGGGCTCTTCAGATATGTAACTGCCAATCACCTGGGACCTACCCCAACGGAGCTAGCAACCCCTAAAAAATTTTGAAAATTTTTTTTTATCAGCCCAAAAATCGTCGTTTCGTATCTAAAGAGCCCATAATTCACCCTACAATTTAAGCCCTCTAACGTCCCGAAATTCCCATTCGTTCACCTACTTTACTCTTGTAGTCGAGAATTTTGAAGTTTTTTTTTTTCGATTTCGAGTAGAGCCCAAAAATCGTCGTTTCGTATCTGAAGAGCCCATAATTCACCCTACAATTTAAGCCCTCTAACGTCCCGAAATTCCCAATCGTTCACCTACTTTACTCTTGTAGTCGAGAATTTTGAAGTTATTTTTTTCGATTTCGAGTAGAGCCCAAAAATCGTCGTTTCGTATCTGAAGAGCCCATAATTCACCCTACAATTTAAGCCCTCTAACGTCCCGAAATTCCCAATCGTTCACCTACTTTACTCTTGTAGTCGAGAATTTTGAAGTTATTTTTTTCGATTTCGAGTAGAGCCCAAAAATCACCACTTCGTATCTGAAGAGCCCATAATTCACCCTCCAATTTAAGCCCTCTAACGTCCCGAAACTCCCAATCGTTCACCTACTTTACTCTAGGGTGAATTATGGGCTCTTCAGATATGAATTAGCGATTTTTGGGCTCGACTCGAAATCGAAAAAATAAAATTCAAAATTCTCGACTACAAGAGTAAAGTAGGTGAACGAATGGGAATTTCGGGACGTTAGAGGGCTTAAATTGTAGGGTGAATTATGGGCTCTTCAGATACGAAACGACGATTTTTGGGCTGATAAAAAAAATTTTCAAAATTTTTTAGGGGTTGCTAGCTCCGTTGGGGTAGGTCCCAGGTGATTGGCAGTTACATATCTGAAGAGCCCATAAAAAGCCCATAAATATGTGACTAAAAAGAATTTCCCAAGTACTCAATGAAAAAAAGTGGCGCTGGCTTAACGTTAAGCTAGCACCCCCACACTAAAATTTTGATTTTCTCTTAACAGGAATGAGCCCAAAATTTTTTGCTTACGGGTTTCGAGAGCCCATAAAAAGCCCATAATTCCCATGCACTTAAAAATTTTTTTTTGATGTTGTGGGGGTGCTAACTTAATAGACCTAAAAACGACAGGCGGACAAATTGATGTTAAAATCCTAATATATTACTGGCCATAGCTGTCATTTGTGTAGTATTGTTATGACGTCAGTTTGGGAAAATTTACAGGTGAAAAAAATTTCATTTAAAGAACACGTGAATTCACAAATTAATCTGATTATCATCGTATCGGAATATCATGCTGTAAAAAATCATTTCCATTTAAAAAAAAGACACGAACATTCAGGAAAAGAATGAAAATGGATTTTTATCCTGTAATATCTTGAAAAGTACAATTTTGTAATGTTAAATGCGGTTCTAGGAGCAGAAATCATCACCCACGGTAAGATGTCTGTTATTCTGTTGAACAAAGCAAAGTCTAATTGATTTTACTATTCATGCAAAGGAGGAATAATTTTTTTCTCCAAAACCATCAACCTTTGATGATTTACAGTAACATACGGATTACGAAATTAAATATTGTATTTTTGTGAAAATATTTTAATCTGAGTTCTTATTTCTGAAATTAGTGGTAAATTAATTATTAAATTTATTTATATATTTTCCCTTTCCATAATTGATTCGTTTTTGCAAAACTAAATATCGGATATTGTACCGTACTCTCGTTCCAAGAAACAATTTAAAGTGATATAATTTTTTAAATTGATATACACATTGTTTCATATTTATGAAAACAAAGCTTCCTCTATCAGGAATCTCAATATTTTTAACGCAAAAGGATTAAAAGATGGTAAAACAAAAATTTTTTAAATTTAAAAATTAAGGAATTGATAAATTAGAAAAAAAAAATCTTAACCACGGGTCATTCGAGCGATGTTTCAAAATTTTATTTTGCCATTTTTTGCTGAAAACTCGTTAGCGCAATACAAAACATGCAAATTGTGTCATTGGATGAAAAATCGTGATAAAGGAGCGGCGTCAACTCACCAACAGTTCAAGACCAAAGTGAAATCCTTGACCGAGCTCCTTGACAGGTCCGATGTATCTTATGATTGCCAAGGATCTTTGAACTTTGGAAGGCGGTTGATACCAAACGCTGCTGCCTTGCTTAAACTTTGCGGCTTCTTCGCATAATCTCGGATCGCTGGCGATATCGACTCTGTTCTGCGGTGTGGGTATCGCAGCGAGAAATTGCCAAACTAACGTGGGAACTCTTATAAGATCGATCTTGTGACATCGCCATTCGGTCTTTCGCCAAAAATCCTGGTCATTGGCATCGTTAACGCGTATTCTGAGACCTCCGTCTGCCTGTACCTCGTTAACTTCTACCAGCATGCCAAGTCGCAATGTACAAACATTGGACTCGCATGCTCCCGCGATACGACTCAAAATTGTATTTTTCTTGGCAATGTAATGACACGACAGAACGGACGGATCACTTTCCATTGGCGGCTTGTCCATGTCAAATTATTATTCTTGTCATTTGGCAGAAGAAATAACAATTGAATATATTGGAATTTTTCGTTCTCTCGCGTTCGCAAAGTTAATTCTTCTGACAATCTTTCACCCGAATTTTTTGGATCGTCGAAAACATAAAGCCACACACGACCGTCGAACAAATATTTGACACTTCATCGCGCCTTTTAATAACGTTTCGAATCAAGCTTCCCATTGGATGAACTTAATTCTTGGATGTGTGGTTTTTTTTTTTTTTAAATAATTACATGACGATTTTAATTAGTTCGTTCGTCGTCTTCGTCACGATTTTTAAAAATGCACACTCGATGTATGTGTGCTACACTTATTCACTTATGTTTGACACTTTTTTAAAAAAAATTTCATTAGGTTAAGGGCGTTAACAAATCCCGATTCGGTACTCAGATTTGCCACGGGAGGCAGCATCTCTTGATTAGCGACTATGGGCGGTAAATTTGAATTATATAAACAACGTAGACGATTTGATTCACTCATTTTGGACGACAAAAGTATATTATATTGAGACTTATTTACATGAGGGACTCAAATTTATTTCACAATGAATTCTAACTTGGCATTATTATTATCTGGAAACAGTAGAATCGTGCCAAACCCAGTCGAAATTAGTACTGCCGAAAATTGATTTCGGCGCGTAACATAAATATAGCGATCTCTAGACAAGACGCTCCGATTGGTCGACGCAAGTTAACGAGTACGCTCTGTGGGGAGTTGGAAACCCACCCATTCTCTAACCGCTAGCTCTTATGAAAAGGCACCTTTAAGTCTGAATACTTCACATCGCGTAATTAATCATCGAAATATTTAATTATTAAAATTAGCGATAAATTATTGTTGGAAAAGTAGCAAGATTTTCGTACATTTCTGGGATAAAATGCAGAGTTGCCAAAGAGCTATTGCACAATTATGTAGAACAAGTAATTTCCTGATAAAACCTAACCCTCGTGCGGTGAGATTTTTTTCAACCGACAAGACCGGAGAAACAAGTGAAAATACCGAAGAATTAACGAAGAACGATGAAGAGTTTGTACCGAAGGTCGAATTGAGTGGTTTTGCGAAAGCTTTTGCAAAATTCGCCGAGCCAATACCCGAAAAACCAGAAGAAAATCGGAGTTTTGCTCATCTACTTCGTCACTCCAATTTTATTGATGTGAGTCGTTTCTTCAATCAGTTATCACATTGCTTCAAGTATTTGTTATATTCTCGATTTTAGGGATCTTCATTTGTATAATATAGTATTGTTTTATTTAACAAAGTATTTTTCAAAATTTATGCAATTCCAGTGTCCTTGAAAATGTGACATTTGATCTTTGTTCATCATTTTTTATATTCCTTGTTTGTGACAATTGTTCATATTTTTTACTGTCAAGTTTTTTTTTTAACATGACCCAATACCTAACTTATGCAAAAGGATCATGAGAAAATTAAAACTGGCACTGATTTCTAACCAATGATTCTTTCAATAAAATATGAGTCATTGGTTGTTGCATTTTTTATTTAAAACGATTACTAGCAAATAATTTGCGCGTTCAACTTTTCACCTTTTGAGATCGTTAATCTCAGACTTTGGGAGCTAAAAAATGTTGGAAATTCTGAAAAAAATATAGTTTATTTGATAATTTTTATTCATTTAATTTGCAACAATGTAAATTATCAGATTATCAATTAGACAATAAACATCCAGCAAGTTTAAGTAATAACGCAGAGTTTATCCAAGACTTAAGAGCGTTCTACAAGAATATGATATTTTGTTAAACGTGCTATCATCCTTAGTCCGTACTAAGGAACAAGGATTAACATTTGTTATGCTAATGGCCATTAGCATAACAAAATGTTATATCGATAGTTCAAACTGTGCTGGATGTACAATGCTTAGTTTAAGAAAAAATTCATATTTATCTGCAAGTGTTTCTCCATTTTTCAAATACGTTTTTGGCCATTTTCTCCAAGCTTGCAATAATTTGGGTAATTACAAACATTTTAAAAATACTAAAATATTCTGTACCATTTACATAAATCTGTATGAAAAATTGCACATAAAGAGGAACATCAACTTTATATAATTTTTCTTAAATTAGTTTTTTCAATCATATCATATATTATATGATATATTATATATTATTATTATTTCAATCATATCATATTAGTTTTTTCATCATTTTCATTTTGTCCATGAACTTTTTACATATTCCATTTCCTTATCCACTCTAATTTCCATATTCCACTGTATTCCTTAATTGAAAGGTCCCTTCCAAATGTACTACTGTATCGCATTTGTACAAAAGCCACGGGGAAACTGTGGAAGACCTAGCCACAGCTGACTATATTTTACAGAGTTTCAGTAGTATTTTCACCAAAAACTCAGAAAAATTGTATCCCGCTTAGCAGTCTGTGCACAACGAGCCTGTGATTTCTCAAAAGTGCTGGGCTGATCATATCTTTTTTGTTCAAAATTCCCGGAAAATTGTTGACGTTAAAGGGTGAAGATGTACGGCACAAGTGAGGACAAAAGGAGCACAATTAAAAGAAAAAAATTAGTTTAGAAAATTGCTAGGCCAAGTTCACGAACATACAATTTTTTACATTGCTGTCTCAATCTTACAAAGAATGGGGTTTTTTTTTCGTTTTTATTCCACCAATAACCATATAACAACTATTAATAAAGAAAAGGATATTACACGGTGCAAAAATTTTGCCCCAATAAAGAAACTTTTACAAATTCTCACAAATCTTATGACGGATATGAACACTTTTAATCCATGTATCAGAGTGGGCCAACGTTATATAGCTTCTATTTTTTTACCGTTTTTTTGTTCGAAGGAAAAAAAAATAGGATCCACTGCCTGTCCACTCCAAGATGTGTTTAAAATTTTTTTTATACTGAACATGGGATTTTCCTCGATTTTTTCAAATTTTTTTTAACCAGAATAGTTCTGTTTTTTCGATTTATTCGAACCAAAATGGTCTATGAAAAATAAAACTGAATGCCGGTCCACTCTGGGATCTGAACTTAAAAATGTTTAAAAAGCGAAAAAAATATAAAAAGAACTTTTTTCGGTTTTTCAATTAATTAGGCTTTTTTGCTAAACGATATTGACCGTTTTTTTTTTTTTTTTTTTTAGAAAAAAGAAATGCCTGTTTGAAAATCTCGTATAGTTCTGAAAAATTGCGTCAAATATAAAAATTGTTAAACCACCTCCCAGAGTGTAATATGGCGGGAATATGGCTGTAAAATTTCCTTATCCGACACAGAATTTTTGTGAAGTTTTTTAGAATCTCAAACTCGGGCTCACCTTTTCGTTCGTGTAATTTTTATTTTTCAACATGTTTTGTATGCATCTATCAAACATTAATATATTGTGTTACCAGGCCAGCCTTCTGAAGTATATTTTAGCTTTTTAATATATTAATAATTTACCGTGAAATGTTATTCTTTTGTTCATATTCAATAAATAATCGACGTTAAGAAATAAAATAAACTGAGACATAAATGTATGAATTTTACACCATGTATAGTTCCTATTCCTAAATTCTGTATCGGCATACTTTTATTTTATATTTTAAACTCAAGACGGAATTACGAAATCAGATGAATTCTGTTCAGTATACGTGCAAAATAAATTGCTGCTATACAATATTTTGATTTGTTTTTTCGACTTTTTATTTGCACAGCTGGGTGATCCAGAGGGGAAGGTCGTAGCCGGAAGAATATTTCATGTAGTTGACAATGATTTGTACATTGACTTTGGCTGGAAGTTCCACTGTGTATGTCCACGACCATTAAAAAATCCAAGGTACAAATCTTATTAGCTGTGTCAATTAATTTACTAGTCGATTTATAATTTGTATTGTATATTTATTTCAGCGATTATGTTCGTGGGACCTTGGTACGAGTTAGGATAAAAGATTTGGAATTATCCACCAAGTTTTTGGGAGCAAAGAAAGATCTAACAATTTTAGAAGCAGATTGCACACTTACGTCGTTAATCAGCACCCCGATGAGAAACGTTACGACTACGTAAAAAAAAAAAAAATTTTCTGCGCAAACAAATCTTAATTTCAGTACGTTTTTTTTAGACGATCTTTGATAGCGTTATTCATAATCTGTATTACCATTTATTGTCGCCAAAATGAAAACCGAGGAGAATAAATTCGAATGTCTGTTTCGATTCAACTTGACACAATGGTACTGTTATTCTGACTCGTTAGATATTCTTTTTTTGAATTATAGGCTGACATCGGAATATCAAAAAAATTCCTCGAATTTTTTTTGGTTTCTCTTTTGCGGTGCAATTTGAAACTTTGATACCATGTTATAAAAAATCCATCAACAAAATCAAATTGATAAATAAATAATGAAATAAAATGAGTACATAAATAATTGGCATCGATATATGTGACGCCGATGAGCACATATCAAAGAAAGTCCCCTAGCTGTCTCTGAACGATCTGCAACAATTAATTAAATTTCCTTACTTTATTTTCAATCTTATTTAAGCAATCAATAGCAATGAGAAGATTTTGATAAACTCTCATAGACCCTCTATTTTGATAGTGATAATAGAATCAGATAAATAGAGCGAGCAGTGGCCCAGTTGGTCCGACTCTGGACTGCCACGCAGGCGGCCAGGGTTCGATCCCGCAGCCGGCACCAATGGATTTTTCCAGATGCTTTTTCTGCGAGCTCGGTGGTTCGAAACCCACCTTAAATTGTAGGTTCTCACAAATACACTGGGCCAATAGCAATGAGGTTGCAAAAATCGAGGGAGAAAAATAGTTCCTTAAATGAACAGAAAAACTAAAATAGTGGGCCCACTGTAAGAGTGATAGAGTGTATGAAAGTGTTGTAAAAAGCCGAAAAGGCTATGCAAGTAAAACTTACTACTACTACTAGAATCAGATAAATGCGCATTAACTAGATTATTCACTGAAATTGAGTCGTTGGTCTACCATTTTTTTATAATACAAATTCCCGAAGAATTTAATGAGCAATAACCACCCTTGAAATCATTGTCACCTAATCTCTAATCGTGAAAATTCTATGGTCGAAGTTGCTAATGACGCATAGCGCATTAACGACCAATCCTAAAATCCTAAATTCCTAAATTAATTTATTGCTTTAAAAACTCGTCAATGTACCTTGAAGAGGGTCCTTCAGTTATGGGAATCGCTCGCTACGGTAACGAGTTCAGATGAAGTGAAAGGCGATGAGGAATTCTGATGGCCTCGGAAATTATTTAAACGTGTAAACCATTTAGAGCAAGTGCATCGAATTCAGAAATAACCGGATTCGGAAACGATATTCTAAATTTTTTTTTGGTATTGGGCTCCTAATTTAATAGTTAGCACGTCGAAAACTCATGAAAATATTCTGAAAACCGAATAATGGACAAGAAAAGTCACGAGGTTATGCCTGAAAGTAGCGCCAGTGGAATATTTGCAAACTATCCGCACAGCAAATTATCCATAACGACATGTACATTTTTGGAACAATGCCATTTTTCTAATTTTCCACGCGCAGCAACAAAAAAATGCTCGTTAAGTAGGGTTTTTATCCGGTTTGAGCCTAACGGCCAGATTTATCGGAATTAAGTGATGCGGTAGCGTCTTGACGCCACATCCTGTAACAATGGATTTGTTCGTTTTAGCTACACTTTTCTAGGGATTGTAAGTTCCCAGGAAATCGTAGTCTACATACTTTTATAGGGGTTGCAGAAAGTGTAGCTAAAACGAACTCAGCAAACATCGAATAGGTACCTCGTACTTTGCGCATGATTTGTGCAGTGCCCTCTGCCATTTTAGTTCGCCGATTCTCCGATCTGACTTGTTGTTTCGATGTGCAGTGCCCTCTGCCACCGCGTTTCGTAACGTCCACGTCCCAATTAGTTCGGATGGTTCGGATAATCGACGCTCTGTACACAACTCTTTTTTTATACCGACCCATCTCCCAACACACTCACGTGCCTAATCTTGAATCTTGAATCGTCGTGTGTACTTACAGATTACAGAGAACATAGTAAACATTATTCTATGATCCCTAGTTCCCTGGTATTTTAGCCTCGCATGAAACGCGCGTGGTTGTACGCATTCACCGAATCGACTTCCCATTATCTTATCTCTTTGACTATTTATATAACCAAATTATGATGCCCTCGATCGAACAGCTCTGCCCAAATATTGTTTCGTCATCTGTATTCGATGATAAGGCGAGCTCGCGGCAAATTCTCATGAATAAAATCATCGAATACGATAAATCGTGCATCCATATTTTCGCTTTATCGATTACTGGAAAATTGTCGATCAAAATATAAACTTTTCCGATTACCATCGCGTTATGTATTATTTAATAATCAAGCCTATTTTTCAAAGGTATATAAGAATTTTCGACGATAAAAAATATACACTAGGGAAAATAAATGACTGTTTAATTTGACATTTTACAGGAGCAACATAACCTTCTGTAATGTACGAACATATTTAACGACGTGCAAAAGTAATAGTCGGATCGATAAGGTATGTGTTTTTTTTTCAATATCATTTTTCTAGACCTGAAAAATCCGTGCGAATTTGAGAAGAAATTAATGAAAAAATTTCTGAAATAATATTAGAAATAACTCATCTATAGTGCAAGTATATGCGCTGCGCAGGTTCTTATCGCGAACAGAGGAGAAATAGCATGCCGCATATCACGAACCGCGAAGAAGCTTGGAGTGAAGACGGTAGCAGTTTACAGCGATGCGGACAAAAATTCCATGCACGTAGAGTTAGCTGACGAGGCATATTGCATCGGACCGCCGCCCTCCGGTCAGAGCTATCTGAGACACGACAAGATAATAGCAGTTGCCAAAATTTCCAAATGCCAGGCTATACATCCAGGCTATGGATTCTTATCGGAAAACATGGAATTTGCTGAATTATGCCAAAAAGAAAATATCATATTTATAGGGCCTCCAGCAAATGCCATAAGAGATATGGGAATAAAAAGTACATCAAAAGCGATCATGGCCAATGCCGGTGTACCTGTTCTTCAAGGTATTTATAAAAATTGCTCAATGGAAAAATTGTATGAATTTTTTTAATTCCAAATTTCTGAATAGATGCAAACTTTACCGCTTCTTTAATGGAGGTTTCTACTTTGTTGGGCCAAAAATCGTTCGATTTTTTACCGATTTTCGATGCGAAAAAAATTAAATATAGAATGTTGATATCAGGTATGTTTGCTAAACGGTCTTTATCGAACATAATATCTTTTAAAGTTCGACAAAACATGGTATTGGGAGTGGGAGGAGCCACGTATGTCGGCGCGCCAGCGATGACATTCTTCGCTTGCGCAAGTCCCAAGTCCTGGACAGGTGATCTGAAGCAAAAAAATCAAATATATTTTTACATCGTACAATATTGTGTATTAGTCGAACTAGAATTATCCAAAAATATTCAAAAATTTTTATTTTAAGAACAAAAAACTGCAAAAATTTTTGGCAAAAAAATTCCCCTTCGATCGCTCACTATTTTTTTATTTTAAAATATTTCTTCTTCATTATAGTTCAACTTATACACAATATTGGACAAATTAAAAATGTTTTTTATTTTTTTTATTTTATTCAATATAAACGGGGATTTTTTTGCTTCGGATCACCTGTGTCCAGGACTTAGGTGCACCAACATACGTGGCTCCTCCCACTCCCAATACCATATATGTTTTGTCAAACTTTAAAAGATGTTCAATAAAGACCGTTCAGTAAACATACCTGATATCAACATTCTATATTTAATTTTTTGGCCCAACAAAGGAGAAACTTGAGTATGCAATGCACTTTCCCGACTACTGCGCTTGAGTCAAAAGAATTGGGAGAAAAGTTCATTTTCAAAGAAAGTAAATTACTACCTGCCTAAATTACTACATCTTTGGGTGCAGATTGGAACTCATTTAGAAATATTCAGGCTGTTTTTTTTTTACTGATCATACTTTTTAGCGATTCTGATCGAATGAACTGTGTTTCCGAAAATTCAATAAGATGCTGATTAAAAAATGTAGATATCGCATGCTCATGTGCGGACTCATGTGGCATCATAATTAAGAGATTATGTAAACATAAAATTTTTATTAAAAAATACATATAATATTCATTTCAAAGTTAGTCGAGGTAAAAGGATTTATCAGACTAGCCAAATGTGAGAGGGGATTATTCTTAAAACATAAATTGAAGCACTAAAATAACTCCTTGGTCATCGTATATTCTGATAACAGCCTATAAGTGTTACCAGATTTTTAAGCTTTTTCGTACGATGTTGGAGCTAAAATATTGCACCAATTGACTCAACCGCCAGAAGGGTCGTGTCATAGGGTACCTGTGAAAGTGGGAAAGAGGGTGCTTTTAGCCCTAATTCGCGATTTGAAAGGGACAAAAAGCAATGATAGTATGAGAGATGTATCATCGTCATTGGCTTGGCGGCAGAGTGAAATAAATGCATCCGCGCAGACGGACAGACGGGAACACGGAAACGGACATTATCACTAAATGTTATTTTTCGATGTTTTTGAATATTCTGAACATGCGTTGGCGTTAATATTTTTTTCACGTTGCTTTACACAGGCGATTGACAGTAGTTGATGTGGATCTTAATATATAGTCTTCCCTGAAACAAAATTGTTGCACTTTTTCTTTATACGTGATATTAAAAGCAGATACTATTTTTACGTCAACGTACTACCAAAATTTCTAACTATTATCTTTTTATATTTGATTGAACTGTCCGCATTATATTCATTATGTTCATTGTCAGGTTATCATGGAAATAACCAGACAAACGAAGCCCTGCTAAAAGAGGGTCTCAAGATAGGCTTTCCGCTCATGATCAAAGCAGTACGAGGAGGTGGCGGTAAAGGAATGAGGATTGCCATGAAACAGGAGGATTTTTTGGAAGCTCTGCAATCTGCTCGCACAGAGTCTTTGAAAGCATTCGGCGATTCTGCAGTGTTATTAGAAAAATACATGGCAGAACCACGTCACGTGGAGGTACAAATTTTTGGCGACAAATATGGCAACGTTGTTCACTTGTTTGAGCGTGATTGCTCAGTTCAGCGACGTCATCAGAAAGTTATTGAAGAAGCTCCAGCGGTAAATATTGAAGTTTTCATTATCTACTAATTTTTGTCTTTTTCTTTCTCCCAGAGGGAGCTTTACTGTCGTTAAAATTGTTTTTCCGAGTTTTTAATATCAGCGTGTTCAGAATTTGTCAAAACGTACAAAAATCAAATTTACAAAAAAATTTAATTATGGATGAGTGTGTGCGTGTGTGCACGCGTGTGCGTGTGTGCGTGATGAGCTCACAAAATTCGAATGGTTATCCTCGACAAGTGTTTTTAAGCTATTACGTATCTCGCCGCCAGTAAATAAACATTGTGTCAGGTTTTTTCCCCACTTTTTAGAGGTAAAAAACAAGTGACCGGAACGTAGATTTAACAGGCACAGGCACTTCCGATCTAGAATTTTCATAGAAAGCCACAGAAGTGGAAGCTACATTGTTTCAAACATGAAATCCAGAATTTTTTTTTATATTCGCCGAACAATGGTCTGTATCTCTGTCATCAAAGGAAAATAAAATAATCTGTCGCGCTCATTCCATGCAGTACTTCGTTACAAAGAGAAGGCATGCAACTTCATTGGGACAAATCCATTCAGCAGCTTACTCTCAATCCCGCGCAAAATATATAGTGAAATGCAAACAGTTTAAGCAACTGGTACAAGAGCAATATAAGAACTACAGGACTCTGACAAGAAGTAAAACATTAATTTTTTGACTCCAAACAACATATAGTTCCCCACACAGCAAACTGACGACGTAATACTGTCTCAAATGAGTCTTCAAAAATGATAGATATCCTAAATGTGTTCTTGGCACATTTCAGTATGATGTCTGAAAGTTCTCTGAATGAAGAGTTCGAATGCATCAAATTTTGACCTGTTTTAGAACATCTTAAATTCTATGTTTGTCTTTATTTTAAACCTGTTTAAGCTGTAATAGTTGCGGAAAGACACCATATTACGGAAGTTACCGTATTATTTAATACATGCTATTGCACCGCTTACGGGAAGTGGTATCACTGAAGGCATCTAGCGTCAGTGCCGGAGGTTATCCATGCGGCCTGAGTTAGGGTTGAAGCCTCGGTGGGGTTCAATGGTGAAGCCCCTGCAAAGAGTTTGGGTGGCCGAACCCCCGATTACATTAAAACTGCAACTTTTTCAAGGAAAACAATATTTTACTTTAAAAAATCCCCTTTTCCCGTCGACATTTCGCATTGAGTGCATAATAGTACTCAAAATTTCAAAAGAACGTTAATTTTCTCGACAAATGATCTCGACAATAGGAAGGATTGTGAACGAAAATTCTAAACGGGAAAGCAACCAAAAAAGAACACATCGAAAAAGGAAATTTCCAGATGAGAAAGCGTCAAAAGAAAAAGGGTCATTAGAGAAATTGTTAGATGAGAAAATATCGAAAGGGGAAATGTCCAGAAGAGAAACTGTGCAGCAGGAAACGTGTCTGTAAGGAAAAATAGTGCAAGAGCAATTTTCAGAAGGAGAATTCTCCAGATAGGAAAATATTCACAATAGAAAGTATTGTAAGGGTAAGGGTTCAGAAGAGAAACTATCCAAAAGAGAGTGTCCGAAGGGAAAATGCCATACGGTAAAATGTCCATGAGCCGTTTATAATGACAGTTTAGTTGAAAACGTAAAGAACATTTTTTGATAAATTTTAAATGTGAGTATCGTTATATTTTTATATTATATATACCGTATATACATGCTAATATTCACACTTCAGCTTTGTACTGTATGAATTCAGATTGCATGAAGCATATAGGATGAGTATTTCAATATGATTCGACAGTACGTCTTGAAGTCAGTTAACAATGAATAAAACAAAAATTACTGCAGCCGACTACAAACAATTTTTTTTTAAGGAAACAACCTTTAAAGTCCACTTTTTCAAACTTAGGAAAACATTTTTTTACTCACTGTATTTTTTTGTTCTACCTTACAATCTATTCGGGATACAACATTTGTTTACCCTCTCTGCAGTACACCTTTGAGTTGTAAGATACAACAATATTATAATAGCGCAATTAACGTCTGAAGAGTACGAACTTTTTCTGGCTATGAAAAATATTTTTTATTTCACATGCACATCACTACTTTCACACCATAATAACCGAAGAATAATTTTATTTGTCTAAAAAATATCCTGCAAGCCTCGTGTCCCCTGTTATGAATTTTCTGAACATATCCACTAAAATTTACCAAACTAGAAAACTTTATGGAAATTTAAACCGTTGAATCGTTTTATATTGCCTGCAACAAAAATTTTCAATGATAAAAGTGCTAAATTGAGTTGATTTACTTTCAGCCAGGTATATCCCAAGAACTACGAATAAAATTGGGCGAGGCCGCAGTTAAAGCTGCAAAGGCCGTAGGTTACGTAGGAGCCGGTACCGTTGAGTTCATCATGGATAAAGACACTCATTCCTTCCACTTTATGGAAATGAATACGCGGCTCCAGGTAGAGCATCCTATAACCGAGGAGGTTACTGGAACGGATTTGGTTGAGTGGCAATTAAAAGTTGCGGCCGGTGAAAAACTTCCACTTACGCAAGAAGATGTTCATCTAAGGGGACATGCATTCGAAGTTCGGATATATGCAGAAGTAATAGATGCATTAACCTTTCCCTTTTTAATGTCGACCGTTTTAAAATATTTTTTTCAGGTTTCATTAAGGCAAAGGCGCACATGTATCACGTGATGCGCGAGTGCGAGAGAGATAGCCGCAAATTCTTATTGGTACTTTCTTCCCAACGACGAGGTGGTCGGAGAAGGCGATGTATCACACACTCCAACCACCTCGAAAACGCGAATTGTACTTTCTCTGAAATGACACAATCGATCGGGATGAAATAAGCTTAGCCTCTGCAGTATGTTGGGAACAAGTGGCTAGGCTTTTTTTAAATCCCGATTAGTTGTTTCGTTTGGGAGAAAGTATCGATAATAATTTGTAGCTATTTCTCTCGCACTCACATGTCACGTGGTACATGTGCGCCTTTGCTTTAAGAGTCATCGAGCACACGTGACCAACTCAGAATCGAGAGTAGCGCCTCTCGCGGAAAATTTTGAAAAACATGCATGTCGAAGTTAGCGCCGCTTGGGGCAGATATGTCAACCAATGCATTCAGCAAAAAGTTACGGATGTCGATAGGGTAGGATGTAAATGTTACAGTGGCGGCGCATGTTTCATGAAGGGCCCCGATTGCCCCCATTAACCCTCAAAGCTTATTTTATCTCAGGGCTCACTTTCTTTACGCTTACGCCATCACTGCTGCTTCTCCGCTCTTACCGACAACCGTGACTAGCGAACCTAGCGTTAGTAGCCGGAACTGTGAAATACTTAGCATGTACTGTCATATAGCCGTAAGCACGGCTTTGACGTCTCCGTGTGTATTTTTCGGATTATCGCTTTGTTTTTCAACGAAACAAGTTAGATTATTTTTTAAGAAGTGCAATGAAGTGGCAAGCAGCTCCGTCTGGTCCGGTGAAGAGTGGCAGATGTGCATGAAATTCATAATAAAATGTATTTATCAATTGGCGAAAAAAGAGTGGGGGCAAACGACAGCCGCCTCGAGTTTTCGATAATTTATTGTGCTTCAAAAAAAAAAAAATTTCCACGGAGCGGAGGACCAGACGGGATTTCTTACTAGTCGAAGGAATTTATTTTTTATATTCAATTGTGCGATACTATTATATTTTCGGCGAAATCCGAAAAATACGTTTCTCTACAAATCTTAGTTCGCTTATTGTCCACTTGGCGCTTCGTATGCCCTCGCTCGATGACTCTTAACGCGAAGTGATAGGTGTACCACGTGTCCACGTGACGTATGGGTGCGAGAGAGATAGCCGTTTTAAAATTTCCCTATTTTTTCCGAAACCACTGACATTTCCGGAAGAAAAAGAAGTGTCATCTTCCGCTCTATCAAAAGAGGAACAAACGACGCTCTTCTTTTTTTCCGAAATATTAAGCGCCTAAGAGAAAATAAGGAAACGGATTTTTCACTCACCGAACAGTGTGTCATTTCATCTCAAGGGCCGTGTACGGTTTTTTACCAACTCTGATAGTACGATAGAGTGAAATTCAGTTTTAGAACAAATTGCATTGCTAAAATATCGAATCGAATTCTATGAAATTTTCTAATGCAATTATGGGGACCTCTATTTCGAGCCCAATGGCGAGAGAACTTGGAAATAGAAAATAGAAATATATATTTTCCGTAAAAATTGGGGAGGTCTAAAACAGAAATAGATGTAATAATTATCGTGTAGGTTAATTTCGAAAAATCTATCCATTATATTCTAGACGGATAAAATCCCTAACCAACGAGCTTTTTTTTGTGCCGTACGTGAAAAAATGAGAGTGTTACGTTCGAACGTTAATGATTATTTTCTCAGGATCCTCGTGGTGGGTTTTTACCCGGAGCGGGTCCACTTCTTCATTTGACGCCTCCAGAAGGAAAAAACGTTCGAGTGGAAACGGGAGTCAGGCAAGGTGACGAGGTGTCCGTGCATTACGATCCTATGATTGCGAAGCTGGTTGTTTGGGGCAAAGATAGGAGCGAAGCCCTTAGCATACTTCGGGCTCAATTATCCGAATACGATGTACTGTATATGAACAATGATTAATAACTTGGATTAAATTGATTTTTTCACCTCTTGTGCAATAATATCTCCTGTTACTATTTTATAGATTGGCGGCTTGGAGACTAACATTGAATTCATAAAGGACCTGTGCGATCATCCCAGATTCCAAGCTGCTGAAGTGCATACGGCTTTCATTGAAGAGAATTACGACACGTTGTTTCCCAAATTGCAACCACCGCCTGAACTATTGTCGCAAGCAGCACTCGCTCTCTTACTGCACGAAAAAACCAAGTCTCTTACTTTAATAAGGAATACAGACAATCCTTCCAGTCCATTCAACACAGAACTTGGATTTCGACTTAATTATGCGCTGAACAGGACATTCGAGTTTATCCTTCTGGGCGATAAATATACGGTCGATGTCCAATACCTGAAAGAAGGTGCATACTCAATGCGGCTTAATAATAGTGAGACATGGAAATCGGTTAATGGAACCTCGATAATACGAGGTGATGCGCTACACTTGACATCGGAAATCGATGGGAAAAAGCAAAAATCGCGTGTCGTACGCATAGGACGCGAATTGTATATATTTACAAACGTAAGTGAATCTTAAATTTTCACATATTTTTTGTCACTACATTTTTAAATCCAGCAATTGCATTGTTAAATAGGATAAGAAGTGGACATTGACGATACCCGAGGCGGAGTTTGAGAGAATGCTAACGAAAAATCCGGAGGTATCTGAAGGCGCCGCGACAAGCCCCATGCCCGGAGTCGTCGATAAAATATTCGTCGAACCAGGAGATAGCGTGAAAAAAGGAGATCCTCTAGTTGTTATTATTGCCATGAAAATGGAGGTACGCTTTGTATATAACAAACCAATTTGAGTTATATATAGAAATTTCGTAAAGTATGCCACTTGTATGTTGATTTATTTCAGCATATCATACGAGCATCGCGCGATGGAAAAGTTGTGAATATTCCTTGTGCAGTTAGTGACAACGTTGCCAAGGGCAAACTTCTCGTCGATGTGGTGTAAAAGCTCGCGGCACAACTGTACATTCACGAACTGGACGAAACGCGGCAATGGATGTTACAATATTTTTTACAATTATATTTTTGTATGCATTTTTTGTACGATCTGTGGGATCAGTGTTGTCATGAATAATAAAACGTAAATATTTTATTCACAAAGGCTACATTACTATAATGCTTACTTAATCGTGAGCTTTTGAAGCACACGGTGTTTTGCTATATGGCGATATCATTTAAGGGGTTACCTCGTACGATAAAATGTTTATTGTCCTTTGAGGAAGCTTTGAAAATACCAAATAAAACTGTCGCTTTGGCGCAGTTGCTGGTGGCCTTGCCTTTAAACCACTGATCCAGGCCAAACCTGTAATGTGCGCAACACGTCTGCAGCCAACAAGAAGTACAAGTGAAAAAAAATATCTAAATTTTATAATTATATTTTTGTACGAAAGGTTTTGCACGCCCCAGGGGTTCAGTATTGTCATAAATATAGTCACAATTTTTTTCACAAAGGCCACATTACTATAATCCATGTATATTCACTTATTCGCTTACAGTCGGATCTCGGTCACTGACTGAGCTCGAGCGCATGAGTCTTGGGGGCATTGAGCGAAAGACCTAACTTTCTTACTAACCAATGAGAATAAAGCACCAGGTCCGTATCATACGTATATCGGTACCCTCCACACGTTGTAATTATAACATTTTTTATTTATGGGGGTTGCTACGTTATAGCGGCACTGTGTCTGGAATGAGGACTGCAGTGCCTGATTAGTGCCCGAGGTCCGACTGTAATTACAATTCATTGAAACAAACGACGTTGCCGTACGATAATGCAGATTAATGGTATGATATGAAAATTGACTGATATTACTGAAAAAAACTAATTATCAAAATTTACATACGTTTTTCGCAAAACAATATTTTTTTTTAGAACCGTGTACATCATATCTCAGACTAAATAAATAAATAATATCAATAAATTGATAAATAAACTAATAAATTGATCTCAGACTGATAAATTGATTTGAAATTTGGAAACGGATTTTTTACAGACCGAGACCAGAGCTGTTACGTGTGTCATTTACCTTAAATATATAAGTTTAGTTTGACAAATAATAGTCTATCAGTATTTATTATACCGTGGATTCAATCAAGAATTTTTTAATTTTTATAAAATTTTTTAGACGTTACAGAATTAAACCAAAAATTTTTCATATTGTTAAGATGTTACTATGGATTTCACCAAGCATTTTTCTTTTTTTTTTGAGACGTGACCGTGCACCAAGAATTGTTCTTTTTTTTTGAGTTACAGTATTGCACCAAGGAAAATATACATATTGTTACATATTATGTTCAATGAACAAGATTATGATCCAAATAATCTCGTATGTTACTAGAGTAGCGTTGCTACTGTCTATTTGATTTGTCACTGTACTTAGCAACGAATTCATCTTAAAGATTTAATTTCGGTTCCCAACTAATTGAGAAATTTTTATTACACATACGAGTATATGTTCAATTATTTTTTGAGTGCCACATGCCTCCCCTATGCCGAAGCAAATACGGTCAATCTTTTGTAAATCGAGTGCGGAGTTGTTTAAGCGGTGATATAGCATTTTTTTTGCCTATTCGAGCCAAATTTCAGCATTGTCGTTTCAGGACAGATAAATTGAAAAAAAATTATTGTTTTTTTTTCCTTCACATTGCACGTATGATTGTGCGCAGAATTTCTAACTCAAGCATTCTCATTGCTGATATCAATCGGGTCTGCACCTAATTTGAGATATCGATTTTCACGCGAAAGGTTTAGATGGTATCAGGCTTCATATCGATTCCCGCTGAGGTAAGGTAACATACATTCGAATAGAATTTCACACCCATACCTGGTAAGCCAGACACACTTGGCTGATACGTAACGGGGAGACGTACACAAGATACTGGGTCTATTTCGTGCATGTTCTTTTGTTTTTTGGAAATTGTGAAATAACCTTGGACTTGAAACTTTGATCTTTTGAGAAAAAAAAAAACAATGTTCACTTTCTCAGGCGAAGCTCATTTCCACAATAAATAGAACCGCTATGCTAGATTTTCGCTATTTTATTTATTTACAAAGGACTTAATTTTCTTATCTCAGGCTGTATCCGTGTGACCGTGAAAAATCCTCCTGTCTGTTCGTGCAACGGCAGCGGAACTTCGCGGGAATAGCTATACTGGTTAAATTTTTCAATAAAATCTCATGAAATTCAACTGACTTTCAGTTAAATAATGGGACTAGACTCGTTTAATGTAAATTAATTATACGCCGTAGTTACGATAAAAAAAATCTAAACTTTGTAATTGTTTTGGCGATGGCCATAAGGGTAGTTAGATCGCTTATATATGCTTATAATTAGCTGTTCAATTTATGTTTTGTAAAATAAGACTATATGATAATTAGAAAATTTCAAGCGAAAATTAATTTCGAACCAATAGATATGGAGGCTAGTGAAAAAATATAATTATAGATAGGAATATTCCACGTCAAACCAGATAGTTGTGGTGGAGGTGGGGATTAGCAATTTTGATGCTCATCTAGAATTTAATTTCCAAGCAGAGTGCCTCTTCTAATCATCTGGAAGTTAATTACCGTATAAGATCTTCCTATAATAATAGGTCCAAATTATAATTAGTACAAGACATTCCGACCACCGACAGGATAAAGACTACACATATAGATACAGATTAGTAGAAGCTTACTGCAATTTTCATGAAATTTGTCATTCACTTTAGCCATTAAACCATACATCTTAGGCATCAAGTGGCAAAATATTCTATTTTTGAATTAATGAGAATCAGAGATTCTTAAGGAAAAATTAAATAGTTAAAAAATAGAAAAAACTGAAAGAAAAATGGTTTTTATACGTTTTGGACGAAAAAGGGCTATTTCTATTTCATAAAATTTTTACCGTAAGAACTTAAGAGGAACGTTTTTTCTAAACTGTTTTTTGAGCGCGCACGTAAATTTTCAAGGTTCAATGTTGAATGAAGTAGGAGCTAATCTATTTTTTTAGTTTTTGATATTCGAGAAATGCTCTATTTGCCCACGACAGAAATTATGAAAATTTTCGACATTTTTATGGAGGATATGTGATTAACAATTTTGTTCTATTCCTGAAGTATAATAACGTAATTTCGACCGTAAAGGTCGAAAGGTTGAAAGGTCTGTTTACGTTTTGTTCAATGCGCACCCAGTTTGACTGTGACACAGAGCAATACGCAGCCCGGGAGATAATGTTTTTATATAATCAGATAAAATTCTATAAAATTTATATGTATATTTTTTTTTATAATATTTTATACAAATTTATGAAATCATGTGAAATTATATCAAAGTTAGAGTATTTCAGATTTTCGTATTATATTTTATAAAATTTTATAAAGTTTCATAAATCCATGCAATTTCATCAGGTCAAACTCGAGATATAATGTTGTAAAATTTTATCTGACATATGAAAACATTTTTTCCCGGGAGGAGTCGACTGTAATTGAATATTATCATTTTTATGCTTCCGAATAAATCAATACATGAAGTCGTTGCAACCAAGTTACTCCATTCGACTTATTGCTAAAATTTTTATTTCGACTCATAATACGTGCTAAGTATATGTATAGCATGCTCAGGCATGTTTGTGTAAGAGAGAATTACTCAGATACAGATCTTACGTAAATGAAAAACGATTTTTTTTTCTTTTTATAGATCAGCTTCTACATCAATTAACATAGAACTTTGAAAATTTACGTGCAGGTTCAAAAAACAGTTTGGAAAAAACAAGCGTTAGATTTTTGATGAATTCCAATTTTTGAACCAAAAATATTTTTATCTCTGGAATGGTTCTTAGTTTATCATCGATCCTACGTGGATTAGTTTTCTAGTGTAAAATAGTACATGCCTGAATTTTTTCAGTTTTTTTAGCACGGATAAGGAAAAAGTTTTTTTGTAGAGGTGAGCATATCCTCTTGAAGATCAAAATGAAACCATAAGCATTCTTGTTTTTCTTCGTGAAAATAGCTTTGGAAATTTTTTTCTCAATAAAATATATAGGACTGCGGATTCAAATTATAATCTTAAGTCAGCTCAGGTTTTTTAATTACTAAAGAAAAAAGAAACATAAAAATTCGTATTTAAAACGCCACGTCTTGTATTTATAAAAAAATAAATTGTTTTGCAGAATTAATTTCAAGAAAACAATGACTTTCATTTTATCTTCCTTAGCTTCGTTCGAAATTTGACGAAAATATAACCCAACCCCTTCGCATCCGAATAAAGTGAAGCCCTTTTATTTCCCGGCTTTTTCGAATACTTGGGACGTAAACATTTTTTTGACAAAGCTAATTCTTATTAATTCGAAAAGAGCACAATTTTCCGGTTGAAATATACGAGTGGAAAGTTTTACTTCGATTCATGTCTAAGATATGTAAAGGATAAAATAAGCGAGAAATTTCATGAAAATGGCAGTAACAGTATATAAGGTAAACGTACGAATAGCGGGACACTTTAAGGATGAGGTCCCAGTCACGGGACATAAACAGAAAATCGTATTTCTATCTCTCTTGCAAACAAGTCCATAGTCCAAGTCCAATTATAATGGTAACCTATAAGTATGTACATCAGATTCTTCATAAGGTAAAAAAAAGAAAGTAAATTCTAGATAATCGTCAAAATCGATCAATCCCCCCTCGGCCAAAAAATATCTCGCTTGATATATTACTTTATACGTGGTACGTAAAATGTAAATCTTAAACCAGAAGTTGATTCGTTAACTTTGCGTTACGTTGGAAGTTCGGACGTCTTTCGTGAATATCTAAATCGATAACGTACAATGCCACATCTATCACGAACATAGATTTCTATTTACACTTGGCATTGGTACATATGACGTGAATCTACCAAAAATGCCTTCAAAGTGAAAAACCAATAACTGAAAATTGAGATGTTAGAAAAATTCACCTTGCCTTAATTTAGCCGCCTACTTGAGCCGTATATAACAGTTCCTCATAAACCAACTAAACTGTAGGTAGAACACACACGTACACGCATATCTTCGTATGTTTACGAGTTGCTTGCTCCGAATGATCTATCGTATGTGAAACATCTAGACAAAGGGTTTGAACATACTCTCTCGTCTTGTGTAACTTTGGTGCGGTACGCAGACCATCCATCCAGTTATATTTTAGAAGCGGTCTACGGAGTTGAGGGATTGGGGTGTTCGTAACAAAATTACTCGATAGCTTTACCTGGCGCTTGCCTGTCAGTCAACGCGTTCCCACTGCTCCACCAGCCAACCTAGGGGTTAATCAGTTCTTTCCAGCAAATAAGCCAGTTCGTACTTTTTTTTTTACTCGGGCAACGAAACACTCTTTGCCATTTTAATAACTCGGAGGGACCGCGGTCGATCGTTGCTACAGACGAAGTTCTCGCTGCATAACGATTTTCTTTTATTTATTTTTTACAATATACCGCAACACGGATCCCGATGATTCGTCTCTTTCGTTTCCAAATTCTGATTCACTTTTGCTTCTTAGAATAAATTTTCGTATGAAAAAATTTCACGTTCTTTGTATTAAGGTATCACAATTTTAGATCCGATTGATATGTTGCGCGTGAAACAAAATCTGATCACTGTCCATTCATCAATTTTGTGATCACTCGTTATAGAGCACGTTATGCGTTTAAATACATTGGCGAAAATCTTAGACTTCTCATGGACGAATTGTTTTCGGCATGTAGAGAAAGTATTTTCCGCGTGGTTTTGACATGAATGAGCTCAGGACAATCGTGGGTTAGTGCACTTCATGCTGATCGATGGCTATTTTCCTGTAATTCGATGAGGCAGATCGGCATGGATACAGTAGTGTCCGAGACTTCCGTTTCGGAAAGAAGAAATTCTCCGTCGTCCGAAACAGTGATACAACGTTCCGATGGAATGCGCAAAGAAAAGCCTACTTATCTCAGAGACAGAGGTATATTTTCGCGTATTATTATGCTCATATGCATTCAGTAAAATATTCAGTAATATTTTAAATCATGCTGACAAGTCAGGTTTGCTATCGGTATGAAAATTCAAAATTTTTCTCGTTGCAACTCTATTTTTCTTATACTTGAAATTACGAGACACGTTACCGACGATTTGGATGATGGATTTTTTTAGGTGTTAGATATTAAATATAAAGTTTGATATAAAAAAAAGCGTTCAAATTAGAAATTCACACATTACTTCCTCATTTTTTTATCGCTCATGCAAAAATTCCTCTATATGTGAGCAAAATAAAATTTTCTAAAATTTTAACCCCTTAAGAAATTCTTGCCATAATCAATATACCGATCCTCCTCGTCCCCTAGACTATTTGTGTAAAAAGTTTCGGCTCGATAGCTTCAAATTTACGAAAGTTAGAGCCCGAACACTCATTTTATATCGAACACAAAATTAAAAAATTCATAATAAATTCCGAATGGCTCAACGAATTTTCTTTGATTTCAATATCAAACATCTTTTGATAGTAACCAATTAAATAATTACAAAATTGACTTGAAATCCCGACAAATGTAGAAGCTACAGCCAAAACAAATGCATATACTGATTTTAAAAAAAACTCAAAATTTTATTAAATCTAAACCAACCGATTCCCTTTAAATTCAATACCAAATAGTATCTACTAATAGTCCATTTGTATAAAAAGTGTTTGTACATTGATGAAAAATTGTGAGCGCTAGTCTTAACGAACATTTTTGAAAAAAAAAAAATATTAAAAACCGCTTAAAATTCAAATTAGAGGTGCAATATGCGCAAAATTGATATTAAAGACTGAGACGTGGTAGTACTGGTTGCATGCAAAAGGAGAGCTCGATCGGTCCAGCTATTCAAAAGTTACAAAGGTTTGCATTTTGGAGCCTCATATCACACACACACGCACATCCATAGGAACATTTTTTTAACCGTTATTTTTGGACTTTTTAGGCTATTTTAAGTGGCTTGGCATAAGAATCTTGGAATTATTTATTACCATCACAAAGTTTCCTCTATGAGGATGTAAGAAATAAATAAATTTTTAAAGGGTTTTAAAAATGAAAAAAAAAAATTGAAAAATCGAAAATAAATGGTTACAACTAAAGTAGTCAATTAAGTGATTTATATTTTCATAAATCAGTGTCGCAAATATAATGAGTACATAATAATTTATACTCTCAATTAATAGAATATAGATGTAAAATGAAAAGGATTCAATCTCTTATCGTCGAACTCATAAATTCGACGTCGAACGAATAAATTTACGATTTCACTCGCTTCGATTTTATTCTCTTTTTTTAAATGTATTCTGAATTTCAATATTTTTGGCTGCATTTGGAAAAGTGAGGGAAAAAAGTACTAAATGATTTTTCGGTGACAAAAACGGCTCATTCATTCGTCAATTCGGACAATTTTTTTTAACAAATTTCTGTTTTAGTCTCAAATTCTCTTGAAACGCGTTTTGGTCCATTCTTAACCTAAGGCAATAAACTATTGCGTGGGACAAAATTTCCGAATCAAGTGCAAGCTATATAACAAGAATAAGAAATTTAATGGTTTTTTTTGCCATATTGGAGTATATAAGAGCACGGCAGCGTCGAGGGCGCGCTTTCAAATTTTATTTTATACTGCGTGCCGAGTAGCTGCCGCGTCTGTTGATATTTCAGGACCTCAGTGCTCATCGAATTCCATGTTTCATAACACAGAATGATGAGTTTGTTTGAACCTGTGGCTCGTACGATAGTAACTAATATTACCGATAATGCACACCATCGATTGAAATCATTCTTTGCATCCAGCAGTAGCTGAAGTGGAAAATTCGAATCGTACAGACGCAAGTTTCATCTGTATTTTCGGATTTCTATCCTAATGAAGGCTGGATGGAAACCCAGCGTTCGTTCTAGGGGTGTATCATTGAAGATAGAGATCAATTCCGATACAGGTGTCGGGTGAATTCTCAAATAAGTACTGTCTGTTAGAAAATTATTTTGGACCAACTATAGTTGGATTCCAGTAGCGATCGACTGGATAGTACGTCTATTTGAAGTAGAGGCCTATAAAAAAAATGTAATTATTTTTTTTCAATTCCTGACTGTGGCTAGCCTGTAGGATTCATATATCTCTATCTGACAAAAACAATCAAAAATAAGGTTGTGGACTGACGTTGCTATGAAAGCCTGTATATAAAAGCGGATCTTTGCTCATTTTTTCCCCAAAAACCGTGTAGTGGAAATTTCTGAAAAAAAAATTCATGAAACACAATAATAGGCAAAACCTCATTAATTTCCTTTAACACTTGGTGGCCATTATTCATCATTTTCGAGATGACAGATATTGTTCGTGATAAAACAGAAAAAATCTTCTTGGAAAATTGTAAATTAATAAATTAAAAAAATCAGGGTTATTTTGAATGCCATACCAACCCGTCATCTGTACCGATATATACTTGGCCTCTGAAATGATAGCAAAGAACAGAATTCTTGACGGACGTTAAATTTGTATAACCTGTAGCGAAATTGTTCTTTTTATAATGGGCTCGTGCACATTGAAATACCAAAAATTAAAAAAAAAATATGTGAACGTTTATCTATCGAACATTTAGAATACAAACTTTCATTTTTTTTTCCTCCGCCGTCATAGCTAGTTGTGATAAAGTCGAAACTTCATATTGATAGCGCGAATGGGTTGGGATTCCACGCGATTTTATTCTGTATACACAGGCTTTGTTAAATACGTATTTGTAATTGTAAAATATTTTTTTGTTCTGTTGGAGCAACCACTTAATGCTGGTAACAACCTAAGGCTGCAATCAATACCAGTTTTTAACTGTAAACATGTTGATTAGGCCCTTTCGAATATAGATAGCCCTTGACATTGTACAACATCTTTCAGCGTTGCATGATACGTACAATGACTAGCCTGATAATTGATAATATCAGACGACATTAAAAATATCCTACAATCATACAAAAATAATTTAAATCCTAAGAGTGAGTCATGGCTTTTATTTTACTTTAATTTTTTAATCTGAATGTTTCTTGGAATGAACTATTTCGGCCTATAGGGATACACGTGCTCCGTAACCATCTCCAACCAAAAATTTTATCCGATCAGAATTTCCAGTACTTCACTATGTGAAAAAAAAACTAAAATAAATCGACGATATTGAATATATTTGAAACATTGATTTTCAGTAATAATAATAATGGCAAAAATTTATCACAAAATTGGTTTAAAATTATTATTTTAACAAGTCATCAGTAAAATTTTATTTTGTCGTATAAAATAAATTTGTTGATTTTTTTTTTAATGCGTGTGCATTTTTTTACAATTATATTTTCTTTTTCATTTTGATGGATGAAAGGTCCTGAATTCTGGATATTGTTTCGTACAAAGGTTACACATTACAGTGAATGAATACATACAGCTTTAAAAATTTTGAAAACAGGAATTAAAAAAAAAGGAGAAGTTCTTAGAAAATCCCCATGTTTAAAAAAAAATTAGGGACTTCACTTTTGATCCGAAAAGAGAAAAAAATCTGACGATGTGTTTAACAACTTTTTGTTTCAAGATTTGGTTAATCATTTCCGGCATTACCATTGCTCAAAATCAATGTTTTTAAGATCTCCTGAAGGGTTGATTTTTCAAATTTTTATTTCATTGAGAGGTACCCAAAATCTTCACCAAATCTGACTTTTGGTTGGGAATGTATACGCGAAGCTCCTCAAATCCATTCAAAATTCAGGGTTACTTGTCGGATTTTACATGACTATCCGAAAACTGAAGGCGATAGCAAAGTTAGTAATCCGGGAATTCACATGCTCGTTCCGACACGACCTTATTAATCCGATATTCATTACACTGCAGCACGCTATTTTCCAAGTGGGGGAAATCCAGAGTGGGCGTAAGTCTACATACTACGTATAACAATCAGAAACGTAGGTTTGCGAGTTGATGGAGCGAAACGTTGTCCGTCTGCGTGTCTTCAAATTTACACCCTTTCTGCCGAACTCCCCTTATCCTTTGTCCATGTATCTCGGCAATCCCTTGTGATTGTATTTTTTTTTTTTAATTTTTTTTTAAATATAAAAATCATACATTCCCTTTACCTAACGTTAACTAATGGGTTTCTCTCTGGTGACAGAAAATTATATTAGCGATAATAGGACTACAAATATATGGAGACTTCTTCATGGAAAAGAACACTTGATTTTTGAACGTATATTTTCAAAATTGGGCCTTAGCACTAAATTTTGAGAGTTAAAACTGGATTGTCAAATACATTGAGTGTTAATTCTCAATTTTTAAATATTAACTCTTATTACTAAAAGTAAACCTTCAATCATTGGGCGTCGATACTCGGTTATTGAGTGTGAACCCTCAAAGTTGGAAATCATATCATCACCGTATATTGAGAATTGACTCTCAACTTAATGTTATAACACTTAATGTGTCATAATCTTCAACAGTACGAGTTATAGCACTCATCGACCATTGCGTATACATCTCTCAACCTTCAAATTCTGATCAACCGCAATTAAATCGTTGATAATTATTTTGCTAATTTTATGTACAATGAGCCGAGGGAATTTGAAATGTTTGTTTTTTTTCCTAACCGCAGTGTACCAGTCTTATTGCAAAGAATATTTTATCGTATAAAATTTGAGAATACGAAAAAATTCATTGGCTACATATAATATTCCGACAGTTACGATTTAGTGCAATGAAAACTTACTTTATTTGGAGGTTAAGTTTTTTTCTTACGTTGACGATTAACTCCCAAGTGAGGGTTCGACTCTGTACAGAGATTGAACCTTAGCTTGAGGGTCAACTCTCAAGCTGTGAGTTGACTCTTGAGTGAGAGGTTTATACTCAACTTGAGTGTTAATTCTAAAGTTGAGGGTCGATCGTCAAGTTTTGGATTAAATTTGTATCACAGCATTTACGCCCAATTTCAGTGTTGACTCTCAAGTTCGGAGTACGAAGTAGTCATCAAATTGAGGGTTCATTTGACTGTCATTTTGAGTGTTTTTTTTCCGTAAAGGGCTATTATTATACAGATAGAGGTCATATATAAAATATAAGCGACCATCCAACTGTATAGTTCCAGTTTTAGTTCATGTCAGTATTTTTGTCTCATTACAGTTAACGATATATACTAGAAAGGTTTAATTCGACTCGACAGGATTAGTAAAATAAGTATTGAAGAAAAAACATTTTAGTCTTTCTGTCCGGAATGGTGAAGAGGGGCCCATATGAAATGCGCACGTCGTTAAGTCCGTTTGCGTTAGTTTCAATCAATTATAAACAATCTTTGCCACGAACAATCCTGTCATGTAGTTATAAGTGTTTTACTATACGGGTGAGTGCAAAAGTGTGTGAGGCAATTGAGGACAGGATGGAAAGTGTGAATCGCGAGCATTAAGTGTTGCTGCGTGTCGTCGACTCGGGCCTGTACAGGATGAGCTCCACGAGCTCATCCTGTACAGTAACACCGTTTGAGTAACACCATTAAGTAACACCGTTTGAGAGATTAATAGGGAACGAAAGGTCGACAGTCATAATTGTAGCGTCTCATGCTGTCACCTGCGATAAGATAGAGTAGCGTGCATGTATGTTGCACGTATGTATGAATTTAATTATCATTGCTTGAAACGGTTGTATTGAACCTTATAGTAAACTCAATTATACATTCCGTTTTAATTGTTTCAGATGTTTCTGAAATCTGTTTATCGAACAATTTACTTTGGAAGATTCAAAGAGAGCTAAATTCTTTTCTTTCAATTTATCCTGACCAAAAATTCCGTTTCCCAAACATCAAAAGGAACGAGCCCACGTATGGAATGTTGTCGCAAACTTACCCAAAAACAAAATTTAATATAAACCCTTGTTGATTTACTTTGTTAAACGTGTAATGAAGCCTTGCACGTCACACTAGTTTTCACAGAGAGAATTTTCATCTTTTTGGCATTTTTTATTAGAGAAGTGACCTACCGCTACCTACCACTACCGGCTTGGATGCAAGTCGTTCGCTATCTTAGTCTGGTCAGGGAACGACAGATACCATATCACCAATCCTAGGGCAATGCCTCTCAGGTACCGACGAAGTAGTAAAGTAAACACTTTGAAATCCTCAAGGTGTTTACTACTTTGTTTACCCTCAAGTTTATTCTCTGCGATTAAAATTATAATGTACCGATACGGTGGGCTGGCCGCTCTACAAATACCGCTTGGGTGTTAGTTCACGTGCGGGGAAGATCTCGAAAGCGTGCGACGCGTCGCGGTCGTTGGCTGAACTATGCCCTCGCAATGAGAACCAATGGGTCCCATTGAGTCTCATAGGGAATTTGTGCCACAAGCATCGTGGAGTGGAAGTTCCATTTTTGAAATTGCCGCTAATGTTGCTTCAATACTTTTCAACGACGGCCATATAGACCTCATCAATGTGTGTCAAAATTGGCGAGAGACTCTATCAATATTGCTAAAATATTGACTAGAAGAGCATATGCACGGCCGAAGAAAGCTTTCATGAGGGTGATTTGCGTGTAAAACATCAGATAAACGCCTACGACAATTTTATGGTTGCTGGAGAGCTATTATATGGTCCAGGAATAGCTGCTGACAAGCGGTGGGTTAAAATATTTCGTTTTTATTGATAAATCATTCATTACTAAAACCTTAAACGCGGTTTTCTCAAAACGACATTTTTAACGGTGGTGACAGTAAATAAAAAAAACTATACATCCAATGGACATGAGCAAAGCTGTGTATTGTAGGAAAAATCAGTCCATTTGACACCATGTTGGGATTTTTTCCTTATTGAAGATTGAATCAACAATTTCATATGTCCGCAAAATTTGAAAAAATCAGAGGTTCACTATTTTCTTCGGTTTTCAGATATTAACTTTTCCCTACGTGATGTAATGGACGTGGGCATTTATAAAATTTTCGGTTTTTCAATTTCAGATCAATCGTATATGGTCAATTCACTGTCAACGTCAGAGCAACAATTTCACCAGAGTGCTCTTTTCAAAGAAGTTTACACAGGAATCGAAGCGATTAATTGTAGGGATTTTTTTAAAATAATCCTTCTTAATGTATTACCGCCATGAATCCATAAATTTATTATCATAGTTGGTTAAAAAAAAAAATCCTGAAAATACGCTTACTTTTTCTGACATTACCATAGTATCGTGCCTCAAGTAATTTTAAGCAGTTTCGGATAACGTTAGCGATATTGAAAAATCGTCCCATTCAGTTGATAGCCGTAAAATGCATCTCTCGTCTTTTTCCCCTACGGACCACCACGACTTCAACATTTACTTCAACGATGCTTCAACATTTTTCATTGTCTAAACAGCAGTTTTAAGTCATCTTATATATTCATTCAAAAATCATTTTGAAGAAATGATACGTTACTGTTAACTGATAATTCGCGAATTTTTAATCCTAGAGTTGATGGAGAATAGCAATGAAATCGCGTGCCCGCACGATACGATACATTTGAGTCACGCATTTTTTGTTTTTCAATAATAAATACATGTCTATGTGTATGAGTATTCCGGGCGATTCAGTTACCGTAACGTGTGGTCATCAGGCACCTGCCACAGAAATGGGCGCAGAGAGATGGTGTTACTGGTGATCCCGACCTCTCACATCATTTCAGTTTTAATGCTATAGACGCAAACATGCAGGTTTGCACTAGTATCGACGGATCTTTACATCACCTTCTCCCGCCCAAAACGCGATTCCTCTACTGGCTTTCATTCACGTGGTATTCGAAACTTTAAAGACAATCATGCGAAATTCAAACTTCAGTCGCGGGGTGTTATCAAATAGACATTAGTAGGCCATGTCTAAGTCTTTGACACGTATCAATTGACATATTTCGTGCCCAGACCTAAACAGCTCTCCCACTGAACCCATATAAAAGGGTGCAGAATCATGCACGAAATCTGAATTCGTGCTTCATATTCCAGCGAATGAGGTTGTTAGCGTCTCTGGTCGTCGAAGAGCATTGCTTTTAGTGTTGAAAATTCCAGATATCAATTAATTCTGTTATATATCATAAAGAATGCTTCTGTCGGCTAGAGCAGCGAGGTGCGCTGCTCTAATGGCGGAACCAGACAAACTTTATCCAGGTTTATTGAAATCAAATATTTCTTTTGAGTTTCATTGAAGTATTTTTTTCCCCCGCCTACAATGTCAAAGAAACAATCGTTTTGTAAACTAGTGTCTTTCTGTGTTTGGTGTTATAGAGAGGATCATATATCCAAGGAATACTCGAGCTCTACCAAAGACACCCGTGACCGGAGGAGATCCAATAGACGAGGACACGTGCATGGTAAAAAAAGTTACCTGTTTATATTACTTTTGAATTTAGACACCCGTACAAGTTTGAAAAAAAAATTGCATTTGATAAAAATGGATAAAAAAAAAGAAGATTAAATGAAGAGTAATTAAACATACGGATTAATTTTTTAATACAGTATAATACTAGACTGCTAGTAATCTTTTGATGGAAGGCAATCGGAAGCCTCTATGTGATGTCGCTCGCAACTTAAGTGGCGTAATATTGTTTTCGAGATTATTTTTATTTTTGAGACTTTCATATCAGTGCGTTCAAAATGACCTAAAGCTTAAAAAAAACACATTTATAAAAAAATGTCCGTACAGATGTTTTCTTTGGCAGAGTGACTGCGCGTCTTCTGGTAATGCTTTTCTTCCAGCTCTAGATGCTCGGGAGCGACTAGCGCTGGAAGACTTCCAAGCTCGTGAACAAAAGCTGTCAAATATAACGTTCAAAAAACACTTTTGCTTCTGGAAGTTGCTGGAAGTGGCAAATAAAACGTAGCGAAAAACGAAGTTGTACTTTGCGACAAAAAGTATGTTCTAGTAGGCTCTCTATACCTACTAGTATAGGTCCGTGAAGTTGTTAACATGTCAATTTACAGCAGATGAAAAAGGGGGGAGTTTTATTGGCGTGCAGCCGAGTTCTATAGTTCCTGATACTTTTTAGTAACAGTTCTGGCCAAACCCAACAAAAAGTCAACTGGAAAAATAATCTGCTAACTTTCCGTAGCAAATAATTTTTTCGAAAACCATTGAATTCTTACTAATTCTTAAAATAAGAAACGGCGGTGAAAAGAAAAAAAGGAGTTTGAGACGAGAGGAGAGAAAAAAGAAGTACGAAGGAAATTAGAGAAGTGTGTGAAGAATTGGAAGGTGCTTGCGCTAGGGAAAAAATGTAAATAGTGTCTATACTGTAAGTCACTGGCCACCCAGTAAACGTTAATATACGAGTTCTTAATTAAGGAGAAATTGTTTTGTTTGTCATACTTTTTTTTTCATTCTTATACTGATACCGATGGGGGCACCTGCCTTGCCTGACGGCTCTTTCACACACTGGACGCATAGTTTTTCTGTTCATTTACGAAACTGTGAGTTTCTGTTGATTTCGCAACATTCATTCTTATATACATATTTTACTTTAGGCTCTGCGGATAACGGTATTCGGGAGTTGCTCCAGTCCACCAAAGGGCGAGTGGGCGAGAACAGGCCTAACGCTTCGTCCGTGCATTCAGAATTTGGCATTTGGTTTGAGAGCACCCAGAAACTCGACGAGAGGTCTTATTACGGTGACCCAGGCTGTAATGCTGAAACATTTATTGTTCAAAATTAACAAACAGGACAGCTGTACTACGCCGGAAAAGCAAGTTTTTGACAACTTTTTGTTTAGCTCGAATGGTTCATACCATTTACCCTCTTGGCACACAATTAGATACTAACTGTATCTTCGAGGGAAGGGTGTAGAACGCATGTGTGTGTGTGTGTGTGTGTGCCACGCGTTTCGTAAGACAACCATGATATGTCACCAACACACACTCTAAAAGTATATAGTTCGGAGCGTGTGGCTTTCTTTATTGTGCCAAGTGGGTGAAATGTGTTAAATATTTACCCGTGCATTGATGTCACAAATAACGTGTCCTAACATTTATTGTGAACTTTTAAGGTTACTGAAACCAAATCATGACAGACAAGTGGAGATCCTGACTGCCGCAATTTCCGAGATTATTTGGCGCTGTGCCAGTGGTAATGCTTCACAGAATGCGAGCTATTCAGCGAGTCGAAACACCATTGCCACTGTTAGTCTCCCAAAAGCCATTGTTGTTTTACCACAAGAAACGCCGTATATGCAGCATAGCGTGCAGTACTTTCAGGATGGATTGACAGAAACGGTACTTTTTATACTCGACATATATAGATACTATGTTGCTACAGAACGATACGTTCAAGGAAACATTTATCACGGAAAACTTAATATTGTCGAAGGGGAAAAAAATAATAGGGATTAATCCAGGTATCAGTATTCCTTCAGGTGGCTCAATTTACATTCGGCACCCACACCAGAGTAGCTGTGACCACGACATTTTGTTTTTCTTTTTTCTACTCCTCGCGTTGTGGTCTTTTGTCTTCATTTTGAATAAAGCCACCATTTTTCCGAGCGATTGATTAGCAAGTTATACTCGAAACCTTTGAGTGTTTCGATTTGGTAAGGCATTCACACAGGAAGAACATTATTCAAAATTAAAGATTTTCCAGAGATGCCTCTCAAGACATGTGTGGCTCTTGCTTGGGCACCAAACAGATTAATGACACAGAGAATACAGACAACTTGTTTAGATTGCTAATAATATTTAGTTTCAAATTTATTTTTCATTTTAAAATCTTATATTTATCAACGCTGACCGTTTCTTTTTGTTTTATCATTTCAGCTGCATCTATTCGAATTCACGTCACTGGAAGATATTGAAATTTTTATAAAACGGTATTTATATCTAGTGAGTGTTGATTGAAAGAAATACCGATTCCCATGTGACTGCTTGTGATATACTCAGTTAGATAGCATGTTTCTGACATCAGTTTAGTTTTTTAAGATATAAATTATTTTATCGGGTATAAACCGGTGCTTTGGCATAGTAGTTATTGTTATCACCTAGAAACCAGAGACCTATAAGCCGGAGAGCCGGAAGACGGTGCGCATCCCAGTTTCGTAGTTTAGTCAAGAATAAAAATATAACCGTGAACAACCTCCAGATATATACATAGGTCATACTCGATCCTGTAATTGAGATGAAATGCAAGTAAAAAAAGCTATTTCGAGCATCCGGATAATTCAAAATATTCGAACCTAACAAAGTCTCCTCTTTTGTTAGATCTGCATATTTTCGAATAAGTTTACATCGGACAACAACGTCAAGTGAAATATCAGCGTCTCGTCGCGAAGTAATAAAAGAAAAGTAGAAAAATCCATTTTACACTTCTAGCAATGAAATGCAAAAAAATCACTCGGACGATTAGGGTATCGCATTTGCCATGGCATTTCTGCCATGGACATAGGGAAACTTGCCGAAAAACATGTATCAATACATCCCGTTACGTTTCGCCGAGAATGTGAACACGGACAACACAGCTATATATACACGTGATGCACACACGTGCTAGTACAGTCTGTGTATGACACGTGTATATATTCTGGAGTTTTTTAACGCCCATATTTTCCATTACAAGACTGGGAATCAAAGCCTTGACCTTCCGATACCTGGTTTAGGCCCGGTTCCACAATCGTGGTTTAAAATTTAAACCTGGTTTAGGTCACTAAAGATTGCCTGCCATTGGCTGAAATCAAAGTTAAACTCAGTTTAACGCTTAAACCACGATTGTGGAACCGGGCCTTAGAGGCAAGCACACTAGCCACTATGCTAAACCGCCGGTTATATAATATAAAAATGTAAGTGAATGAATCAATTTTTTTTCCAAGTTTCAAGATGAAGGAGGTCCAGGAGCGATACTTTTGTTGTATAGCATCCTTCTCTCAAGAGGCCTATCCAAGTAAGTATATAAAGAAACAAGCCTTTTCCTAACAGTATATCCATAATATTGTTAACGATCACATAAAACAATTGTCAAAAATTGAAATGAGATTGAATTTTTGGTTATTGGGTCGTATTTTCATTATATTTACTGTTCGACCTCACATTATGTATACATTTTTGTATAATGTTTGGGAGAGAGGGCAGGCCAAATCATGGGTCACTTTTGAAAAATGCCTAATATCTTGTGAATCTCATAAATCCTATGGACGCTATGTTGTGTCGAGGAATTTGAACGTTCCTCGAATACAGGATACAATTCGGGATATTTGCCAATAAAGGATTAGAATCCAAATTCCATTATATCGAGCTGAAAGCTTTTACAGATTTTCTGTTCAACTGAAAATTCTTCTAATGTAATAATAATTTAACGAAGTTCACTTTCTTAACGCAATTAAAAACATTGCTACCGCCATCTGATTACTCGGAATGTGCACTAGATAAAAAAAAAGAAGGAAGCAATGTGCGAATTTCTAATTTATGCCGTCTGTATTTATTTTTTTAACATTTTAAAAAATGTAATGTTTAAAAATTTGAACCCCTTACGGATTTTTTATGCTCAATATCTAACACAGTTGTCCCATAGCTTATTTGAGTGGCAAGTGCCAGCTGGATAGTGATACATTCACGAAAGTTAGAGCGAACACCATTTTTTGAAAAATTTTAAACTCCACGAGATTCGAAATTTTAAAGAAATTTTAAAGGAAACAAAGATTCATGTATAAGGAAGCAAAAAGCTATAAAATGACAAATAAATCAATGATTTAAGAATAAAATATTTTAGGTTTATTTATTCGAAAATGACATGCAGAATTTTTTTACGCTGAATAGTTTCCGAGTAAAAAAATAATAGAAGATAATTATCGAAATTAATTTTTGGCCAAAATATGCAATGTGAAAATCTGAAAAGAAGTGACGCTTTTCTTGATAATTAAAACTAATTTATGGAAATTTACGAGTGACATAAAAAGTTGAGTGGCTCACTTGACGCGGAATACCACATATATATTTTTTTTTTAATTTCGTTCGACCTTACGGTTTGAAATAGTAATACGTTGAAATACGGTTGACGAAGGTCGAAATAATAGTTGTACGAGAAGCAATGCATTTTAAAAGCTGAGTTGATGATATAAATAATTTTCATCTATGAACTGTACGAGAAAATATACAAAGAACTTTCATTCCTAGTCTGAGTTAAGCGTTATTTAAATTCATGACATTTTTAGCATCAGAAAAGACATGGAAGACGCGAAGGCTTCCCTATTGGGTGGATGCCCCGAAGAAGGACCCTTAGCAATCGTTATGCTGGCATTAACCGGACGAGCTTCATCACATCTGCACAATGGAGTTATTCATGTCGGAGATGAAAACAATTACGTAAGTTTTCATGTCATATAATCTTTTTTAATGTTTCCCAGATTGTAAACCGGACTATTCTGTGATTTCTGCAAGAATCAACAAAGTCAGATTTAATAAACACCTGATTATTTAGAAATGATGTTTCTGACGTTCAGATTCGAGTAACCTTTGAACTACCAGCTATTTGTGTCGCTGGAGAGGAGAAGAGTAAAAAGGTATATTTTAGAAACTGCATAGTGTACCTTGAAGAAAGAGAACACTTTGACGGCAGAAAAAGGCTTTTTGTACTGTTTTGCCGCAAATGCATCACTTCATTTGCAGCATTTACCAAGTATTGTACACGGAAGCGAAATATTTATATAATATAGATATATCCATGCGCAATACGAGAGGGAGAAGTGGCAGAGTGGCACCAAGGGAAAAATTTTCTATGTGCTTTTTCTGCGACCTCGGTGGTTTGGGACCCAACCTAAAAATGTAGGTCCAAAGGAAAGAGCGGCTTTGGTTTGGTGGCCAACCGCGAAATGTCTCGGTTCGATTCTCGTTACCGTAGCACAGCTTGTGGAAGCACAAATACGGGCTCGGGCGTAGCTCCAGAATCATGATGAAGTATGAACTACGATTGCTTCTGTCCCAAGCGCCGGAACCTAACTGGCGCGTGACGACCTCCAACCGCGAAAATCGGACCAGAGACAAACGGATAAGAGAGAAGGAGACCACCGGTAAATGACAGGAGCCAGAGTAACCCTTATGGGATCAATGTAATGAATCAACACCACTGATGTTCAGGATAAATACGCTATCTAAAATATCAGCCTCAAAATCAAATTTGTAACAAGAGTAGGAAATTATATTCTCCACCACCCTGACCCCGATAGTGGACTTTTTCGAATCCTCCATTATAGCTGGCTTAGTGGTTATGTCTGAGGGTCTGAATTGAAACGCAGAACGCAGAAGTCAAACTTCAACCTTACTCTTAATAATTTAGTTATATTCTTATATCGTTTGGGTTAAGAAATCGACTGTGCTACGGCGACAGATATATTAAAGATATTACGCATAAAATCGTTTAAATAAAATTATTTCAGGCAATGCCACAATGGGGTGTCCTGCTCAGAAGCGAAGTTGGATTTTTAGTCTACGATGCTGAAGGACAAATAAACAAGATACCAGGATCGCGACTGAAAACTCCTAGTTTGCCGATCTGGATAACTCTATGCTTAGGACACTATGGCGTACTATTCAATACGAATCGGGAACTTCTAAGAAATTATCATGCTGAAAGACGGTAGGTCTTCAATGATATTATATACATATCTAAGGGCCATATCCACAAGCAGTGGGATTGCGGCGTTGACGGTTAGGAGATTAGCAAGACAGGAGGAATTAGCTTTAGCTGAGGCGTGAGAGTGAGTTGACAATTATAATGAAGTGTGAGATGCTAGCGTGAGAAAGTATGCTTTGAGAACTGAGATTTTGGGGTCATGGGGTGAGGATAGGTTACTACTGTTACACCAATAAATATATGCTATAATTATTATAATATCTATAATAATTTTAATGTACAATGAGTATGTAGTTCTAAATGTAGTATGTGTGTCTTCGTACCTATAAATTCATAAAAACAAAATTCCCAAAGATAAGCTACGAAACAACTATTAATTCAACAAAAAATATTATTCGAATGCCGCTGTAGGCTCGTGATTGACAATAACCTGCTAGTAGTAGCATCAATCACAAATTACGAAAATTTATTTTTATTGGTTTCTGAATAATAAAGTTTGGGTTTTTTTTCTGCAAAAGATTCGAGGTTCAGTACTACACCTGCGGTGGTAGTCATGCTACATTGACGATAGACACAAGATCAAAAGAAAGCATGGCGGAGGGTGCCGATTCGACATCAAGAGATCCTGTAGATATTGCAGTCACACCGTTGGAAAAATTAATCCATTCAAAGTAAGTACAATTTGGTTTGCAAAAAAATAAGTTTTATCTCGCTCACAAAGGTCCCACTATGAGCGAGCGGGTTTTTTAATTTTGGCTTCCTCGTAGAGGAAGCTTTGTGAGCAAGATAAAACCATGAGAAAGCAATATTCAAATTTCCAATTTGCACGCTTTTTTTCTTTGTCGCTTAATCTCTTGGCGTAAAACGTTTCGGCTCGATAGCCTCAAGCTTGCAAAAGTCAAAGCCCGCATATAATTTGTCAAAAATTGAGACATCAATTTTATCCAATTTCACAGATGGCAGGATGCGCAAATCCAGTGGAATGGAACATCAGTCCTATAGATATTATATGGGACATGTCTACTTATTATTTTGTATGGGTCGGGTTTTATTATCTTGTACGGGTCGAGGGGTAAGGGGATGGAATACGTAAAAGGTGAAGGACGTCGTCCGTTTAGAAAAATTAGTGAAAAAGAAGACTTATGAATTCAGCGATGTAATACAATTATAATTACTGTATCTGTATATGTTATTACTGTTATAATTATGCTTTACAGCTGTAGTCGGGCTTCTAGTTATGTCGTATCCCGTATTTTTAATTGAGTACGATTATGTTCACGGACATAAATTCGTATAGAATATTTCAGAAAAACAAGTGAGTGTATTTCTAAACAAGATGAGTAGTGCTCGCTTTTGCAGTCACTTAGAAATGCACCGAATAAACGAAGGCCAATGTCCAAAGTCGGAAGTCAAAGCAAGAACGCATTATTTTAAATCGCTAAATAAAAATTGCGCGACTGTGACCATATATTATATGGTTACACCGACCAAAACTGCAACGGCCCGATTTTCGACAAAGTACATCGCAAACTAATAATCAATTTTAATTAAATCGTTGAGTTGAGTGGTTGGTCATCAATTTAAAGCTCACAATTAATATGTATGACTTTTGTTCAATAAACTGTTAACTAATGATAACTCCTAACTTTAATTTTTGATGTGTAAGCATCTATGCTTTCGGTCTACCGTATATGGGCTAGCTGAGAAATCGAGCGTCACGCGTATGTCATGTAGGTGTGGACTGCGTTAGTGTGTGCGTGTGGCGCTACTGCGCATACTATTTGCGCAGGCTGTCTATGCGCCGTGTGCTCGCGTGGATGCTAGCACCTTTTATTTTATGATTGAAATACGTGTTCAGTGCGATGTGCTTGTCCGTTCCATATTATTATATATAAATCTATGAGTGTAAAAACGTTATAATAAAAAAGATAGTTTTCAAAACATTTCTTTATTTAGTGCGTTCAACTAATATATATGTTCTCTTATACTTTGAATTCAGTGCGTGACAACGAATATATCGATAGCCGGAAAATTAGTTTCGTTCGTCGGTTGAAAAGGTAATTGAATATTTTATAACCAACTTTATAAATTTTAAACAACGATTATCCTCCAAGTATTTGTAACAGTATTTCCTTCTTGAAATATTAATAAAAATTACCAGTAAGAAAATTGCTGTTATTGTGTATTATACAGCAATTTTCATTAACCAGTTAGCTGTGGCACCCCCTTTTGAGAGCACGCACCTATATGCACCCCATGGCGAGTATACTCGTCAAACACAGTTAACTGGTTCATATTTGAAGAAGGAAATACTGTTACAAATACTTAGAGGATAATCGCTGTTTTAAAAAAATTTATTTTAAAGTTGGTTATAAAATATTTAATTACCTTTTCAACCGACGAACGAAAGTAATTTTCCGGCTATCGATATTCGTTGTCACGCATTATATTAAAAAAATAAGAAACATATATATATATATATATATATATTAGTTGAACGCACTAAATAAGGAAATGTTTTTAAAACTATCTTTTTTATTATAACGTTTTTACACTCACAGATTCATATGTAATATGGAACGCACAAGCACACCGCACTGAACACGTGTTTCAATTGCTTGAATACAAGAAGTTGAAGAGCAATCCATTTTGAAAAGAACGCGTTCTAATACGATTCTTATTATTTTGTAATAGAAATTGAATTGTTTTTCACTCAAACCACGATCTCATATTTCCCACTCCAACCCGTACCAGCTAACATGTTTACACATCCTCTGTGAGCGCAGTGGCACGCACGCATATATTTTTAATTCTTTATTGGCAAAATCCCGATTAAAAGACTATATCGGATAAATATCCATTATTCCTGATACAGCAGTTGTGCACGATGAAGGTACAAAATATGTAAAATAAAAGGAAAAATAATATTTGTCGTGTGTTCTTTTTTAAGTTAGCTAAATGTCAATTTTTAAATTACTGGTCACTGGTGTTGGTAATTCCGTCATGTTGAATCGTTTAGAATAAAAAATAAAGCCCAAACACTTATTCAAGCGAAGCAGAGAACGCATTACTAGTTCGCAGAAATTTTTCTGGTTAATAGGCGTCGCCCCATTTTGCCATCACACCTCCTAATTTCACTAGCTTTTGCAGGAGAATCAATCGTAGCCGGATCATCGTTCCACATTATTAGCACGAACATTTTCGCGATAAAATATTTAAAGCCGTTATGTTCCGCACGTTTCGAATGGCAGGAATAAATTACGATGAGCATCTCGGGATGCTCCAACGGGGTTTCGTGACTGACACGCTTTCCTGTGTGCGATATATTTTTCCAATTTTTGAACGACCATCGGGTTCGATGATTTTGCGGAGTATTGTGTCCAAACATCTCATCGTGCTTACAATAATTCAGCAATAATCCGAATAAAATATTCGTGTAGTCACGTTACGGAGAGAGGCCCTCTCAAAAGAAACCCTATTTGAGCAAGGCAGTCAATAATCGATGTATTTTTAAAATCATGGTCTTCTGACTTTGTGTTCGAAAAATAGAGGATTTTCCAGTTGCGGCAGGACGTAACATTCTTATGAAAGTTTTATGAAATTTATCGAAAAGTCCTTGAAAGCATGAAATAGTACATTTCGACACGAGTACGCAAAGGCTTTTTTGACGAAACGAGAGGATTACGGCACGAGCCGAAGGCGAGTGCTGTAACGAGTTTCGTCAAAAAGCCTTTTCGTACGAGTATCGAACATAATTTTTCCTCATAAGAGCCGAGAAAGCGCAACGAGGTTGCGATTTCGAGGTTAGAATGAGGAAATAGTACATTTTGATACGAGTACGCAAAGGCTTTTGTGACGAAACGAGAGGATTACGGCACGAGCCGAAGGCGAGTGCTGTAACGAGTTTCGTCAAAAAGCCTTTTCGTACGCGTATCGAACATTATTTTTCCTCATGAGAGCCGAGAAATCGCAACGAAGTTGCGATTTCGAGGTTAGAATGAGGAAAAGGAATTGAATGCCCATGACTAATAAAGAATAAAAGTGTAAAAATTACAAATAAAAAATTATAATTTAGAGAAACTGATATCTAACCCTAGCAAGCCACACGTGGTCTGTAAGACCGCAAAAACCATGTATTTCTTATGGGGCCAAAAATAGGGGTGACGTTCCAGGGTGAAGGCTTATTTTTCTCAAAATTGGTATCGTAACCCTTCACAGGTACACTTCCTAGGCATCCCCATGACGGATACTCCGGGGTAGTGTATCACCCCACGCCTATTGCAGTGTATTTTTGCAATAGAAATGGATTTCTACCGCATGGGATCTCTTCTTTATTCTCTAACGAAGCGATTCGTATGAATAAAGTTAGAATTCGATGCATTTAAGTTGGTAAAAAAGTTCATTTGAACACTTTAAATCATGTCAAATATACAAAATACAAAATAGGATCATTTGCGAAAACAAATTGCAGTTTTTTTTTCTATTCCATCGTTTTAAAAAATTCAAGCGGGATTTTAAAATAGACACTTTATACTACACGTAAAAAAAACCATCTCGATTTATTCTCGACTGTACTTTAAACTCTGCAGAATTCATTCAACATAGAATATATTCATATTAAAAGCATATATATATATATATATACTAGGGGTGCGTAGGGCGCTACGCGCCCTCACTTAGGTTTGGGTTTTGGGTTTGGGTTTGTCATCCTTTTCAAATTGGACACCCGGTATAAGCTCAAATCCTGAAACAGCGGCGGCGGCGGCCGCGGCGGCGGCGGCGGCGGCGGCGGCAGCGGCGACATATCTTTATATTATAGAGAGATATATATACTATAGTGATTTGAATCGAAATTTCTTGTCGAAAAATTCTCCAATAGTTGCCTTTTGGTAAGTACTGTATACCTTGGCAGTCTTTGTACCCTCACAAAAACTGCATTGATTAAAAAAAAAGGAATATCTCTTTACCGTATGATTGGTGAACGTTATTTATTTACTAATCGGTCCCAGATGCTGCTTCAATGATGTCCTGTTTCCATATATATTCCGTGGCATATCCCGATTTTGGTACACATGAATTTTGGCAAGTAAAAATTAACAGTGTGCCCCAATCTATACTATTAAGAACGTCATTGAAGCCCAGGTAATTTAGCAGCTGAGGCATTATCTGCAAGGTAATTAGATAGAATCGTAACAGTGTGTGTGTGCTCATGCTGTTCATGCTCGTTTTTTTTTTCTATGATTCTCCCATACCTGGAATTCAAAGTGCCTCTCACCATTGCACTCTTCGCACTTTGGAATGTTAAGTGGTTGACCGCTTGAAGATATATACAAAGGTGTTCCACCACGGTCATACCTGAAACAAAATAAATCGATTTAGCAACATCGCGTGCAGACTACTTTTGAAAATTTGCAGAAGAAAGGATGAATACCACGTTTCACGCAGCACACATAAACGCATACTAATGTATTGACAAATAATAATACCAAATAGGCTAGATGCGATACCATGCCTCCTAGCTTCTTTGAACGAAGAAGGCTAGCTTTATAGTTGTTAATTTAAGAAATTTTGATAAGACAAATCACAAGAATTTTAAATTAAAAAAAAATGAACATTTTTGAAGAATTCGAATTTTTTTTTTATTAATACATAAGCATTGCAACGAATACCAACTTCAATAATAAGAATAGTGGCACTACTGCTGTTAAGGATGTTATCCCAATGGATCAACCTGTTCTAGAAATATGAACTATTAATTTTACATCCTTATATTACACACACACACACACACACACACACGCGCGCGCGCGTGCCTATTGCAGCGTTGTAGCTCGAGCTGTTCTCGAGGGACAGCCGTTTTAATTTTGCAGGGCTTCTAAATTCATATCAGCAATAATTAACCGACACTTGGATTTATCGTCACAGAACTTTCACCCCCACTGTTCAGCCTTCTCGAAGAGGTGCTGGCCCTCAGCTCTTCTTTTTCTGCTTGATATCGATTCGGTGGCCCGAATTTTTTCCGCTTTCCAACACCCCTGATTTTTTATTCCTCCAATTACGTGACTTTTTGATTTTTTTTTATCCATCACGATATAACACGTTCGTTACGACACAAACCGTGCAACTGGCGAAGAACAACTGAGCTGTATATTTGGGACACCCCTAAGCTTGTATGACGGTATTCTTTTAATTCAGGAACGTAAATCACCCACGTATCTCTTTCTGAAAACTCAATAGCCTAACCGAAATATATTCCAAAAACGAGGGTCCATACAGGTGAGCAAAGATTCGGGTTGGTATACAGAAAATGCGTAAATTTTACGAAAATCTTCGTAAAATTTGGAAGGTGCATCCTTTAAACATGCATTTTTTCAGAAAATGTAAAAAAAAAATCGAATTTTTACCGTGGGCTCGTGCTTTAAAATATCTGGCTTTATAAACCTTTTAACGACGAGGGAGTTGCTGAAAAAGTTAATTATGAGCACGAATATCGGTCTCCCGTTGTCAAAGGGTCGAACCTTATTTCCTAAAACATCTTGATATTTTATAAAACAACAAAATAATAAAAGAATGTTGCATCACCTCAATATTTGATTCGGATGCTCCTTCGTTTTTTCACTAAAACTTGTGAACGCTTCATCGTTTTCGGCTTGAGACATATTCTGTAGATCGTCATCTATGTCTCTTTCCGATTGCAATGTTCCCACTTTTCCACTCTTCACCAAAGATTTGAAACGTTCCATTTCTTCCATCTCATGAGCTAAGTCATCCTCGCTATTTTCCAACTCGCTTTTATTTTCAGTTTCCATTACTATTTCATATTCTGGGAATAATATATCGTCGAAACGCATTGGTGTCAAAGTAGCAGTGGTTTGTTCTAGTGACTCTACGTTACATTGGTGTTTGTGTCCTGCTTTCCAATCCTTTACTTGATGATTGCGCGAACAATAATTCGCACTTTTACATTTGGCGCAGTGTCTGGGTGCTAAAATCCCGCAGACACGGCAAGTTTTTACCCATTTCTCAGCTCCTGTGAAACCGGAAAGAACATATTGTTTATGGAAAACCAATTTTTTTTTATCCGGCATATTAAAACCGGAGTGTCACATTTATCAGCTGCGAAAAAGAGATGGGAAAAAAATCAGAACACCCGGTATCAGGTACATCCGTGACATAGGAATATAAACGGTGCTGGGCTCTGATCCGAGATATACACCGGGGAATGTCTCTTACAAGGCAAGAAACCACTGTAATGATGAAAAAGTAGGGGTATTCATGGGATTTTTTTCTAAATCAATGAAAGTGACTGAATTTATTGCTTCCGATCTTAACAGATATGCATTCAGAAATGTATCCTTACTTGGTGCGCATTAATGCAGGCGTGCATTCGCAGCAAATATGTCTTACAGACTATTATGGAAAGCGAATTAAAATGAGAGAAATAAGAACGGATAGAGAATCTGATTCAGAACATACCAGCGTTTGTGTACCCTAGCGGGGAAAGCAACTGGTTGTCTGGTGTAAAATAACCCTACAAGCAACCGGGCAGACAACGGTTGCTTTGTGCAAAAAATCAACTACAAAACTATGCAGTTGCTTACGGTTGCTGGTGGTTGCCTTAAGTTTAATTAAGCTTAACAGAGAACTGGGATTTTTTAATTTCTTATTTTGCAAAACTTTTCTGTCCGTACAGTCTAAAAAAGAATCTTGTTTGTCCATAGAGTCCGTAAAGAAAAAAAATCTCAATTCTCCGTTGAGTACAAGCTCAATGGAGAACTGAGATTTTTTTATTTCTTATTTTGCAAAACTTTTCTGTGCATAGTCTTCAGACTTTGCGAATAACTGGAATTTATTAAAAATTATTTTCTCAAGACTGTACACAGAAAAAAATATTTAAAATAATTTTTAAAACATCCCAGTTTTTCTCAGTGCCTGAAGACTCTACAGACAGAAAAGGTTTGCAAAATGAGAAATAAAAAAATCTGTTCTCCTTTGAGCTTGAACTCAATGGAGAATTAGGATTTTTTTCTCTACGGAACCTATGGACAAAAAAGATTCTTTTTTAGACTAAGGACAGAAAAAGTTTGCAAAATGAGAAATAAAAAAAACTCAGTTCTCCTTTGAGCTTGAACTTAACGGAGAATTGGGATTTTTTTCTCTAACGACTCTATGGACAAAATATTATAACATAAAATTATTCATGCGGCAGAAACGACTTGCGCTACATATATATTTATGTATCGCTGGCTTAAGTCATTCGTTTACCTTCTATGTACTGCCGTTTTTAATGGTGTAAAAAAAGAGAAGTATATTTTGAAATCATGGAGATTTGGCAAAAATAACAAAAGATCAAGAAACTTCAATATACGTACGGATGTCAGATCTCCAATGCTCATGTTCTTCCGGCGGTTCAAACGGATAAAACAGATTCTCCCTGGGTAGTTGACATCGTAAAATTTTAAAATTGTCATTACTGTTTGGCTTATAACATGTCTCATTTTTGCAAACGAATACATATAGGGTCCTGTGGAAAGCTTGCGGATCTTCTTCATAAGGTGCATATATTTGACACAAAAATATGCATGGAGTTTCACAAACATGGCACTGTACATCGTCGCAAGTAGGAAGATCTTTGAGGTTAAGCCATGCCGGTTTGCCGCCTACTTTGCTAGGAAAAAATCGGCTCTCTAACCTCCAACTTTCACATTCTTCTACGAAACCTACATCAATTTTGTTCATGCTTCACTTCTTTCGAAAATAATTCGATACGAGGATGTATCCACAGGTGTGACTTGAGTGATTTTCGTTTCTCCCTCTCAAAACAATAATTAAAATGACAAAAAAAGGTCCTTCACAATCATAAACAAAAAAGTTAGTGCTGCCATCACGCGATTCTTAAATAATATCACAACAAAAATTCGGCCTAGCCCTCTTGACCTATGTGATGTTAGCCGAAAAACTTTGGCTTAAAAAAAAAATTCGCGCCATTCCACGCTACAACGGTGGGGATAGAGAAAGCGGCGTGAGGAGCAAAGGGGGTTTGTGCGACAAATCGCACGTGTCACTCACGAAGTAGCGCAATTATATTTCACTCACGATATCTCGAAAACTAAACGGTAAATCCTCTTCAGCTTGTACGAAAATATTTTTATGATACTTACCTACGTTGCTTTAGTTTTTTGGTCAATTCTCGACACCCGTCTAGGCGGTACAGCGAAAACCGTGTCGTTAGGGCATGGATGGCGCATGGGTTACGTGTTAATCAGGCTCATTTTGACTTCAATTGACTTGAGTTTGTAACGGTAAATTTTTTTGTAACTGCACGTACGCTTAGATAACATCCTAATTATCACACGTGTAAAGATTGAAAGATTTCCCAACGCATTGGTTTCAAGGAGATAAAACTAATCGTTTAGTTGTCGCAGATAGGATATTCGCGATGCTCATGTCTGATGGCGGCGCTGGCGGTCTGGCACGGTTTCCCGTGTGTTTTACCTTGATATTCAAAGTTTAAAAATATATTCTCGTCATTTTTTCCAAGATATCAAAAATACGCGACTCTGAAAAGTATATGCAACGGTAGAAATATTAATGATGTAGAGAGAGAGAGTCTTACAATTCGGCCAAATTTTAACCGCCGGCTGCAAAAAATTAAATACTTAGACGAGAGAGAGTGTCACTGCACCCTCTTAATGCAATTTAGTGTCATGTTATCGTTCCACACATTATGTACAGTATTTTGGAAATAAAAAATGAATGGACGATTAAGAAAATGCAATTTTCCTATAAAACTGATTCGTCGCGATCTTGTAAACACGTGTGATGGCTACATAACTACTCATGGAGAAATCTACGCCCTTATGGACCATATACTTTTTCATACGCTTTTTGGGTGTCCCCAGCAGAGATCTGATATAAGAGAATATAAATTGAAAATAATATTTGCTTGGTGGAAATAATAAATTTTAATAAATAGAGTGCAAGTAAAGCGCACAAAATTTTCAAACAAACCTAAATCAAACCTCAAACCTAAACTAATTTGAACTCAAATTGAGATTAAACGAAAATTTCATATACAGTCAAACCTCGGGCACTGACAGACCCCGGGCACTGACCACAGCTGTTACTCGGGCACTGCGGGAATCCACAGTGGTGCTACTGTGGGTGCGTTCCATTATTCGTTCAAATCGCTCAAAACGCTTAATTTGCCCATGCTTGGACGGTCGGGCCTTTTAAGCAAAGCGCTTTGAGCGAATAATGGAACCCGGCCAATATAGAACCCCCATGAACAAATAAATTTCTAATTTCAAGGAGTGGAGGGTACCGATATACGTATGATACGGGCCTGAATCTTTATTCTCATTGGTTAGTAAGAAGGTTAGGTCTTTCGGTCGCAGTGCCCGAGGCTCCTGTGCTCCAGCTCAGTCAGTCCCCGAGGTCCGACTGTAAATCATAATAGAAATTGAATTGAATATTCTTTAATTCCCGATTTATGCAGCATAAGTTAACTGGTATTCAATTGATTTTCAAGACAATCGGAGAATAAGAAAAAGTAAAGCGAAACTTTTGCTTCAACGGGTTCCTGCTATGCATCTCATGAAAGTCTATTATTATAATAATATGTGCGTAACAGTATATTAAAATGCCATATTCGTCGACACATATTCTATTTTTAATGGAATAAAACTATTCATGGCACGACACCGTTATTTTCAGAAATAAACATGAAATAATATTTTTTTAAAGTGTCTCACTGCATTATTTCTTACGCGGGCAACAGATCCCCGAGCCTTCTTACAAGGGTTACACTTTTGACCGCTAGTGGCGTGTCGTTGCGTGAGCATCGCGAATAGCCTAATTAGAACGTTTGGTAGTCGATAGTTTTTTTTTTCGAAATATTAAAAATAAATTTTTGGGTGAAGTAATAAGCCGGACAATTTGTGTTTTTTTGAACGATTTCACTTCAAAAATCGATGCGTAATCGTGTTCAGTGGTTACGAATATACTAATTAAAACATATAGTATAGGTTGTATATTATATAGTCAATCGGCTGCCGATCAAAACACCGACAAAAATACTGAACATTCAAAGTATCGACAATTTGAAGTTTGCATGTGAGATAGATACAAGATACATTTTCTGGAAATGTTGACGCATGCTTGACGATCGTATACGCAGCGTTTCAATTATAGTTTTATTACTATATTCTGTTTCCTATTCGTGAACTTTAATTCTCGTGTCGCTATTATGATTTTATGGTATCATCTCTATCACCTAGCTGTTAGAAATATTTCAAGTTATTCGTTATGGAACCTATTATTGTTCTGTATAGTATTTGTCACGGAATTTATCATGTATAGTACTATATCACTTGTGATCCGGGACCCTCTGGGGGCCAAAAGGGACATTTTCTATCCTGTTGGCTTATAAAAATGTTTTACTCATAATTCGTGTACCAGAGTGGCTTAACATTATCTTATAAAAATATATTTGACGTTATATGTCACACATCAATGCGAAGTAAACATTTGCGTTGACATTAAAAAAAAATTATGTGGGATTAACGTGGACACAAAGCGTGTCTACCACCATCAACTGGTATGCTCGCACCAGTGATAAAACTCGCATCATCGCCGGCCAAAAATGCGATGGTTTTTGCTACCTCCAATACATCTCCCGGTCGCCCAAGTGGATGCGTAGATTTAGAACGTTCGAAGAAATTTTCGAGCTGTTCCTCGGACATTCCGCTATTTTTATGCAAATTCGTGACAGTGACGCCCGGATTTACAGAATTGACTCGCACCTGGAAAAAAAATATTTTATAAATGGACACACATAAGTAAATAATCTATGGTAACGTATTTGGCAGGATTATAAACGCGAGAACGATGTAAAATTCATTGTTTCGTGGTATCAATGTTTCTCTTTAATGTAAAATTGATTGTTTTTTGTATCAATGTTGCTCTTCCATTCGTTTGACATTGCTCTCATGGACTGAGAGAAGTGACTGCCTCTGTGTGGACTGAATGAACGATCGATAAAGCTGAGAAACGATGATTAGACGCACCAATCAATAACTTTGAATTGGTTTTGGGTTGTTTTTTGCAAACAACCTAAATCCAATGGAACATGGCTGTTTGATGTATCAATTAAAACCTATCCACTTCAATCGGTTCAATCTGCAAAGCGGTTGGTTTTGATGCGTCAATCAAACATGTTTCAGTGGATTTTGATTTTATTTTTCAGCAATCATACAGAAATTTGTGAGGTCAAACTGTTTCATCAGACAATTCTGTCCCTTAAAAAGGTATTATGAACCAGTACGAGATAATCATAAATAATGACATCATTCATAGTGTTTAATGAATATTGCAATGGGAAAATCTTTCTGGAGTATGAGCATTGGATTCAATCCTGAAACATTCGGTCCAGCGGTCAATTTACAATTGTGTGCAGAATATACAATTTCGGACTGAATTTATAAGAAAAATATAAAAATTACAGAATTGCAACAGAAAGCGAAACATCTCTCTGTGCGAGTACAAACATAGTTTTTCGATCATTCGCTCTAATTTAATGACAAACAACAACCAAAACTAAAAAAAAACAATCCAAGTAATACTGTGATGCAATTACTCGAGTAAAATATTTGAACGTTGTTAAAATAGTACTACTCAAAGACGTGAAAATATTGAAATGTTTTCATAATTGAAATATTTTTTTGGCACAAATTTTATTGGTGCAAATATCGTTCCATTTTCAGCGTCTCTTAAGGTTTAAGTTGCATCGAATTATCAAAACGTCTTGGCAAGCTCTCAATCTCACTGTCAGAACATTCTTCCTATAGTTCAAGTATAGGGTTCTTTTTTTTAAAGTCGTGCGTAGAAAATATACTCGTTATTGCAATGAATTTCTCTGTTATATTCTGACCAAGAAGAATCTTCCTACAAGGACAATGAATCCTAACGAAGCCAATTTGTTTCAGCCATGCAATCTCAACTGTACAAGATGTTAAAAATGGAATATTTGCACAGATTAACTTAGCTGTAAAATTAATTTCAGTTGAAGAACATTTGTCTTCATTTCGATATTTGTGTAGCATTCTTCAAAAAGTTATGAGATTTTAGAAGTTCAATTGCACAATTATCACGATTTTTTTTATGATCTCCTCTCGGCTGCCTCCAAATTATCTGCGATGGCTACTCCCAGAATGGCTACTATGTATTAGGCATTATAATGCTGTATGCAGTCACTTACCTGCTTGCCAGCAAGTTCAATAGCAACGCATCGGGTAAATTGATCAACCGCTGCTTTGCTCATGCAATAGGCGAGAACTCCCGGAAATGATCTTAAGCCATTAACGCTCGAAACATTTACAATGCTTCCTTTGGATTTTATCAGATGGGGTACCGCAAGCATAGTTAGATGATACATCGATCTGACATTTGTGTTAAAAACCCTAATGCGAGAAAAATAACTATGTTGAGCACTTGGAACAGCAGACGAACAAAAGAAAATTGATATAATACATCCTTCAATCACAAAAGTATATAAGAGAGAATGAATTGAATACCTGTCAAATTGTTCCAAACTGGTATTTTCAATACTTCCATTTTCCAGAATACCAGCATTGTTTATCAGAACATTCAACTTTCCATAATGACTGATTGTTGATTCAAGAATTTTTTCTGTGTCGCTCGTGTTAGTGAGCTCCCCAGGAACGATGAGTGGTTTAGGTCCTTCACACTTATCTGCAACGCTTTGTAAATTTTCGGCGTTGCGTCCGGTGATGGATAACAGTGCTCCCAGACTTGACAAATGAATCGCCGTTGCTGCTCCAATACCAGAACTGGCCCCTGTTATCAGTACAACTTTTCCGGAAAGCGCCATTTTCTTCTGGAAATAAATATTTATCGTTTTACGTCAATAATTGGATCGGTAAATTCGTTTACAGTAATGACAGTGTCTAGTTCCATGACCCATGACGTATTATGACACGACAAATATCTCGATACCATATGAAAAACGCACGACAAACATATAGGAGAATTTTCGTTGAGTAATTAAATGTAACATATTTAAAATAAATGCGGAAACAAAAAGAGGCGTACATTGTCGATTTTAGACGCGACGAACAATCTTCCCGAACTCAACTGGTCAAATTAGGATTCTCTTTCAGAATAAAATCCTGGAGTTTTTATTAGCGTCTTTTCATAGTAAATGGCATAAATAATAACTTATAAAATGTCCATTATTATCCCTCTCTACATTTTGGCAAGGAAAAAATAGAAACAATGAAAATTTGGCACTTTTTGTGCTTCAACTCGAAATTCTGCTCAAACTATACGTAATACAGTAAAATTGCTCACAAATCATTTTCTAGGCAATTAAATTTTCTACAAAAAAAAAGTCCGCGACGGCATATATCTAAAGTTAATAATTGAGGCGTGGGAGGCGTCCAAAGTGGTAAAAATGATTAAAAAAAAAAACGATTTCAAGATGGTGGCTTTATTTGAATTTAGTTATAAAGTTTTTTAGGCGGTAATGGCTTTCTCGTTGTGTCTAGTTGACGTTTGAATGTTTATGCATTTTTAATTCAACGCTAACGTGGTGATATGTAATTTAGCAACTATAATGGGTCTACTATTCTGCGATTTCACAAAAAACACACTTCCTCGTCACCCCACTTCGGACACCTCCCACTCATCTGCTATTGACTTTTCATATATGCTGTCACAGACTTTTTTTTAAAGAAAATTTAATTCTCTGCAAAATTGTTCGTGTGCAATTTTCTCTATCTTGAATAGTTCGGACAGCGTTTGGAGTTGAAGCTCGGAAAGCGTGAATTTGGAATTTTTTTTTGCAACATAAACGTTAATATTTCAACAACTTACAGGAGTATATTTTGCTATAATTTTTATACGTTGTTATCAATGAGATTTACTATCGAATAGCGTTGAAACGAAACCTCACAGTTCTAATCCTGATTTTGAAAACATATATTGACAGTGGCCGAGATGAGTGAGGATTTTTGACGTTGCCACCACTGAACCCTGCCTGTGTATAAGCATATAGGGACCCCCCTGGGAAGACTCGTCCGGGAAACAAACAGTGGAACATCCTTAAAGATTTTCAACCTCCATGGAATCAATGTGTTGGGAAATTTTTTAATCTTTTCACGTGTGCTAATTAGGATATCATCTGAACCTACGTATACAGTTACAAAGAGATTTACCGTTTCAAACCCGAGATAATTGAAGTCAAAATGGGCCTATAATTAACGCGTAACCTATGCACCCAGCTATATACCCTACCCTAACGACACATGGTTTTCGCTGTACTGCCTAGACGGGTGTCAAGAATTGACCAAAAAACTAAAGTAACGTAGATAAGTATCATAGAAATATTATCGTAAAAGCTGAAGGGGATTTACCGTTTAGTTTTCGAAATATCGTGAGTGAAAAAGAATTGCGCTACTGCGTGAGCGGCACACGCGATCTGTCACAAATAACCCCCTTTGCTCCGCACACCGCTTTCTCACTCCCCACCGCTGTAGCATGGAGGTACAACCTTAACTCCATCAAGTCGTCTTCGTGATAAGTTGGATTCAATTTTTTTGAGGTTATGTCGACTATCGATCGTTCGCCCCCACACCCTTATAATGCTGCCAGCTTTAATATTGCAAATCACTACGAATTTTTTTGAGCTGTTATTCGTGGTATTATTCCTTGGGTGCATCATTTGAGTAATTTAATATGGCCCTTAGTGTAAAACGTACAGCTACCTTATATCTCAAGTTCAAAGTGACAAAACACGACCGTGAATACGTCTCTTACGTGTTTATATGCGTCGTGTCAGGGATAATAGTCGATACGCCGGGCACACGAGTTGCGCAAGGCTGTATAAATACGATGATATTGATACACAGAATATATACATACAATGTTGGACGGTCTACAATGTCCGTATACGTATCCGCAACCGCTTCAGTAAAAAGTTGGACGATGATAGAGAAACCTGTACCACGCCTGTACTATGGTTCACAACCCCATTTTGTGGTTGCAGATACGTATATATAATCGGCGGGAAAATACTTGTCCCGAGACTCTACCGAGTCTCTCGATAGGAAATTGTAGGCCGTTCTTTAGCTTGCTTGACGTACCGTTTCTGATCCGATCCACTGGATTTCGCAGTCGCACATATATGTGGTCATCAAAGAAGTAACGTAGAGACTTCGCTTTTATCAGCGATATTATGTAATCATACTAGCATTCATCTGGATATATCTTTCCATATCTTTACCAGACCTGCGTGAATTTGGCTGAACGATATTAACTTTTTAATAATTTTCTTCGGCACATCGTTTGTCGGATTAATTAGAAGGTTTATCGGTTGTTCGTTTTTGTGATATAACAAAAAAAAATTGGTGTCTAGTTTGGCAAATTCTTTTTAAATTTCAACCATTATTACTGTTCTATGGCTCATTTGAAGCGCAATCGATTATCGCGGTCACGAATATCACAATTAAAACGTTTCTCGGAGCTTATTCTGTATCTTAAAAAAAACAAGTAAATATTTATATGACGTGACCGGGAAAAATGACGTTATATAGCTATGGAAAATTAGTGGAAGAGTAATTTTAAAACGAAGTGGTCCAATGAAAACATCAGCGCCATTGCAAAATTGCTTATAAGATTTGTTTCTCGATCGTGAAAAATACGATAACTCGAAAAGAGAAAAAATGGCGATTATCAAAGTTGCAGATAATAAAATTTGCTTCAAGTTTGATCGCTAGCATTTTTAGTGTAAATTTTCAAATAAACGAGATTATTCAATAAATAAGAAATTCATCTTTAAATTTAAGATGGCGACTGAAGCAACAGGGGGATTTAGACTCCCCCCCCCCCCCCCCCCCAAGACTCATGAAGGAGAATTGCTGTATTTAATTAATGCAATTTCAAATGTATACATAGCGACTGGACTATCTCTAATAATCTCTGGTATAAGCATATAGGCTTTCCGCCGATCCTCTTCACACCTCCCGCAAACCCTAATGAACCTCCTTAACGCAAAATGATCAGGGGTACCACGCGACATGAGGGTGAGAGAGATAGTTGTTTTAGTGTTTTTCCTTATTTTCTCTCCAAGACGATTAAGGAGGTTCACTAGGGCTTGCGGGAGGTGAAGAGGGTCAGCGAAAACCTTATCCTTTATACATGGGCCGAAGACTCATGAAAATAATTTATTCAACTGTGAAAATAATTCATCATGAATCGGAAAATCATGGAATAGAGATGAATAAAGTAACGATAAATGAATAGTTAACCATTTTGGACAGTTTAGGATCGGCAAAGGTTGTTTTTCGTTGCTATAAATGAAAGAAATTCGATTTTATAGTGTAAATAATTTGCAAAGAAGTATGGCAAGGGGCGTATTTTTTACGGTTGGTACCGTCAAGTGTCATATAGCCACGGGTACCGGATAACAGTCGAGCTCGTCGAGCTGTCGAGCAAATTGCACGCTCAACCTAACCTAACTGCTTCGGTTCTAAAGCGATGTTGCCGTGCTTATCCCCTCTTTACATCCTTTTACCTTAGATGGTCTAAGCCTTTTACTGCGAATAACTATGAATTCTGCAAGTTCATTGAATAGTATTCATAAACTAAGTACACAATCAATCTAATTTTTGTCATGCTGCTTTATTCACCTACACTGAATTGAAATAATAATAATAACTATAATAAGGTGGGAGTTTTACTTGCATACCCGTTTTCGGGGTTTTTACAAGTGTAAAGGTTTTTACAAGTTGCCTACCTTTTCTACACTTTTCGTACACTTTTTACACTCGCCCAATAGGAGGTGTAAATTTCTAGTGGAAAGTGTAAAATCTGGTAAAAGTGTAGAAAGTGTAGGCAACGAGAACAAAGCAAGTTCCTCTCCATTTGAAATCCACTTCTTTTTCCTCAAGAGTCATCGAGTGAGGGCATACGAAGCGCCAAGTGGCCAATAAGCGAAGTAATAATTTTGTAGAATTTTGTATTCGAAATTTCACCTAAAATACAATAGTATTACACAATTCAACATAAAAAAATAAAAAATTGTTCGACTAGTAAAAAATACGGTCTGGTCCTCTGCTCCGTGAAATTTTTATTTTGAGGCACAATAAATTATCGAAAATTCGAGGCGACTGTCGTTTGCCACGACGCTTTTTATTAGTAATTTCACGCACATCTACCACTCTTTATGGGACCAGACCGTACTGCTCGCCACTTCACTACACCTTTAAAAAAAATGCCACCCTATTTCGTTGAAAAACTTCATTGTTGACCCTATTTCGTTGGAAAACTTCATTGTTGAACAACTTCACCCTATTTTCGTTGAAAAATTTCATTGGAATCGCCATTGACCCAAGAAGGCGCAATGGCGATTCTTGGGTCAACGGCAATTCCGATGGTTTTGGCGAATCTCTTGTTGAAGCCGCTGGCTTTGAGTTTCTCGAGGATAAATCCTCTGCCGGCACGTACCTTGGTATGATAGCGGAATTTAATTTGGGACAGTGAACTATCGTCGAGACTCTACCAGAAAGCGTGCAAAAACATAAACTTGACTCCTTTAGTCGTTGCGCGTTTGTTTATAGATCCTCGACGGACTTGTTGCGCCTTCTTGGGTCAACGGCGATTCCGATGGTTTTGACGAATCTCTTGTTGAGGCCGCTGGCTTTGATAGAAAAGTTTTGCCAAATAAGAAATTAAAAAATCTCAGTTCTCTGTCGAGCTTGAACTCAACAGAGAACTGGGATTTTTTTCTCTATGGACTCTACGGACAGAAAAGATTCTTCTTTCGACTCTATGAACACAAAAAAGATTCTTCTTTCGACTCTACGGTCAAAAAAGTTTTGTCAAATGAGAAATAAAAAAAATTTTAAACTCCAGTTCTCCGTTGAGTTCAAGCTCAATGGAGAACTGGGATTTTTTCATTCCTTATTTTGCAAAACTTTTCTGTCCGTAGAGTCTAAAAAATAATATTTCTATTTCTTATTTTGCAAAACTTTTCTGTGCATAGTCTTCAGACTCTGCGAAGAACTGGTATTATTTTAAAATTATTTTCTCAAGACTGTACACAGAAAAAATTATTCAAACCTCTTGATCCTGTATCGCATTCGCCGTAGACGAAGGGAAACTGCAGAAAACCTCCGTCAATACAGGTCGACTTCTACCTAGTTCCTCTGGTGGCCGCGCGAGTAAACTCAAGCGCGGTCGCCCAAGGCGCCCTAGACAGGTTCCTCCTTTGCTGTGATCCAGTGGCTAAAAGTCGGTGCACGGCTAAGCGGCAACCTTCCAAGCTATAAGAACCGCTTCGGGAGTCCCCCAGAGCCGTGCACCAACCATCCACCAATCACAGAAAGGTTTTCTCTGGCCATTTATTTTATTACGGTGGGGTCCGAACCAGCCAGGATTTCAGAAATATACACAGAAAAACTTTTTCCATTGGTGTCGCGGCTGTGGGACTCGAACCCGGGTCCGCGACGTGCGAACCCAGAGCCTCACCCACTGAGCCACTGCGCTCCTTCGAATTGAAATAATATTTTTTAAATATTTTCTCTAATTTTTCTCCGGAGTTATAAAGGGGCAAAAATCGCAATTTCTGCTTACGCCATAAGAACGCGTGTTAAAAGAGCCTCGTCAGACACTAAATTTTCACGTGAATGGTGTAGGTGAAAATTCCCAAATAATTCAGGCACATTTCTACAGTAAGTAGTAGTGAATATGTGATAAAAAAAAATTCAGATTTTACTGTGCATTTTGTTCTACCTGGTGAACCTCCTTAACATTTTGGACAAAAGAAGTGTCATCTTCTGCTCTGTTTTAAAAGAGGAACAATATGAAGCTTTTGTTCTGTCCAAAATATTAAGCTTCCAAGAGAAAATAAAAAAAAAAAACGGATTTTTTACCGGCCGAATCGCGTGAAGAAAAATTTTATACACGCGAACATAATCTATCAACATCCATACATATAAACATTGCTAGATTACTTTTATAGCTTCGCGATCAATATTAAGCTTGCGAATTATAGTTTCTTATAAAATTTTAACGTAGTTTCTGTATTTGCTTGTGTGCCAACATTCATAGAATTGCCATATTGGCAAAGAATGATTCCTGATGAGTGCTTTCTCCATTTAAAATCTTGAAATAAGTGCGTAAAATTCTTAAAATGAAACTAGCTACTTTTTTCACGAAGGGCCACTCATACTCAATATTTAAAATGCGATATAAAAAAAAGTTTATAATTTATAAAAAAAAACTCCCCATGATCGCATTTTTGATCGCGTCCGATAGCAATTGCTCCGGTATGCCCTACATCTTATTTTTTCACATTTTCTATGTGAAACCATGATTGTCATTCTGGGTGAAGTAAAGAGAGAGAAAAAAAACTAGGAATAAACGGCGAAGCAAACGAAAAGATGCTTCTTTAAGCTAATTTTTTTTTTTTTGTTTTTTTTTTTATTCAATAAGCACATGGATTATTTACCGCGATGTCATATTACTTCTTTGATTTTTTTGGTTCCTTGGCCGCAGCGACCTTGGTGACGTCATCGGGATTCTCAGCCGCGTCCTTGACTCTCTTGGCTCTGATGCCGACAAGTCTCGCGTCAGCGCGAGCCTTTCTCAGAGTAACGTACGCCGAGAACTTCTTCTCGTCGTCGGTAATTACACGGGCCTTTGCCTTGGCCGGAGCCTGATGGCGCACGGGCATTATTTCGCCCTTGATTTGAGTTGCGACCTTGCGCTCCTCCTCCGACGCGTCGCCCTTCTTGGGCTTAAAACAATAATCGTACGTTAGAATAAGAATTGGAAAAATATACTTTTAACGATTGACGAAATTCGAAGAAGAGAGATAAAATTATTTTTTTTTTCTCCGGAGAATTATAAACGGATGAAAGGATATAAATTGTTTTCTGAACGAGTCTGATTTCGTTCGGAACAATCGACCACAGTTTGGTCTTACGACTATTTTTTTTTTTTTTTTTATATTACGACTGACCACCTTTATAGGGGACGAAGCGGAAAAAAATATTTTCATCATTTATACATAGGATGGACTGTTAAAAAAATTAGTTTGCGATGCTGACAATGTTCTCAACGGTAAAATCAAATTTTGTCAAACTTTGCATGAACTATCTCGACATCGACACGATTCATGGATACTTCGAATTCATCGCGTTCGGGGAAACTGCAGGTTTTTTTTTCACTTTCAACATTCAACCTTAAGATACAGGAAAATTAAATTGAACGACAATTAAAAATGGCAAAGTTCATGCGAGCTTCATTAATTCGAAAGCTCAAATTAAGGATGTATGAGCACAACGCGGCGGGGAATAAGCGAAAACGTGGGCGCGGGTGAGCGCGATGAGCGAGGGGCACGCATGAAACAAGAGAGAGTCGGACCGCTCATTATACGACCCACGCGAAAAATTTCCTTAAAATCGATAATTGTATGTCAAAAGGTTCGTCAACCCCCATTTTTTATCGAACGTATGTAATCGTGATAGTTTTCTGAACATTTAACAGTTTTAATATTGATCGTATCTGATCGTGAAAGATACGAATTTCTGTTTCAAAGTTGCGTCAGCCCAGAATTCGTATATGGCGTGGGATAAATATCTTGATTTCACGAATTAATTACTCGCGTAGAGAGTCGTTGATCCATTTTGAAATTTTGCAGGTTTTATCCTATAAACTTCTGCTACACCATATAAAAAATTCAGATTTTTATATGATCGTGAAGCTAGTGCTCATACATCCTTAAGTCCAGTAATTTTTAAGTTTTTCATTATTTAAAAAAGAAATTTTATGAAGCACATACGCGCGGCAAAGATAAACAATCAATCAATATGACTAACGGACATTAATAAGCAGCTTCATTTTAACGGAAATTGATAGACTGAGCACTTTTAAACAAAAAATGGCGGAGACAATGCAACAAGTGAAAAATCGAAGAGAGATTTGATTCCAACAAAAAAAAAAAGGTATTCCAGAGTTTTTCAGATGGTTCTTTTCTATTCAAATGTAATATTTCAATTTTTTCTCAATCATTAATTATAGCTATTATTCGTGCATCTAGACTGTGACATGAAAAAAAAAAAAAAAATACGAAATCCAAGTAAAACTCGATAGATACTATCGGAACGAATAATTATCAAAACGCGGTTACTCCTTTCGTAAATACAATTCCGAAAACAAACAAAAAAATTCATCCAAGTTTTGGTAAAAGTGTGAGAAAAAAAATCACAAACCTTCTTGTCATTGATCGGGAAGAGGATGAGCTTGGCTCTGTACTCCTTGAGTCTCTGCGCATTTGTGCGTAGAGCCTCAACAGACTTATTGCGCCTTCTGGGATCAACCGCGATTCCTATGGTTTTGGCAAACCTCTTGTTGAGGCCGCTAGCTTTGAGTTCCTCGAGGGTAAATCCTCTGCCGGCACGTACCTTGGTGTGATAGCGGAATGTGGGACAATGGACTATTGGCCTCAGTAAATTGACAGGCCTGATAAAAATAATAAAAAAAATAAAAGATTTTTCATTCCATCCGAGTTTCATGAAGACAGCTTCATTTTCAACAACTTTTTACTCTCGAAATCGTGAATTTTCTGAACAATTATCGGGGTGATTGAGCCAGAGTATACATATAATGTCCTAAAAAGTTTAAAAATGACTTTTAAAAAAATGCTATGATTGTTCAAAAATTGAAACTCCATAACTCGAAAATGACTTTAGCTATCGTATCAAAACAGTGTGCAGCTCTGAAATAGTGAGCCTTCTGGATCAAGTACCTTACAAAATTTGCGTAAGTACTTTATAAATATCTAGAGTTCGAAAATGAAGTTTGGATAATGTTTAAGCACATTCTTAATAGTCGTTTTTTCGATTTTTGTATTTCCACCTTGATTAATAATTATTTGCAAAAAAAAATGGTATTGCATGTAAAAATCATGAATAGAATCGTTTCTTAGTATAACTATCTATGCAACTGAATTTTTTCTTTTTCACAGAGAAAGCTTCACGAAGAAACTTTTTTTTCGAGATTTTCACGTTAGAATGCTCAAAATATTCTAAATCATTTGAAAATCAAATTTAGAAAAAAAAATATCTATACATGTGCGTGCGCATGTGTTCTGGCCTCGCACAATTCCAACACTCATGGCCCCAAATTTTGCACGCAAGGAGAGCAGCAAACTGACATTGTTACTTTCAATTTTTGTCTAAATTGCAAAACAATTTCGGACTTTATCGAGACATTAAATTTTTCAAAACAATTCTGTGGTCGCTCTAGCTTTTGTAAATTTTCAGCTTTCGGGTCGAAACTTTTTGTTTTGTCACAAATAGGATAGAGGACAGGGATGTTTGGTATTGAATTTGGCAACAATCGCTAAAGGGGTTCAGATTTTATGAAATATTGAGTTAAAAAACAAAAAAGTCTATGATTGCTTGAACTTGTGCAATTTCTTTCAGATACAGATTGATTTATTTTGCGTAAACAGGGAATCATGAGAAAGTAACTTTGTTTGGTACTGAGTTTGAAAAAGCCAGTAAGAGGGTTCAGGTTTTAGAAAATGATTTTATTTTAAATTTGTTACATCATCCTCTGTGAGAAAGCCAGAACTCCAAAACCTTATTACGCATAGAGGAGGCTATGTGTGTCAGATTTTTAAAAAATGAGGAAAGAACGTGCGAGTTTCCAATTTATTCGTTATTTTTATACACCGCTTATGTTTTTGAACATCGTTGCTGTTTGTTCCAACTTGCGCAGATTTTGAAATCGATAATTTTTTTGTTTGTTTGTTAGATCTTTCTCTATGCGAAAGCTAGATTTTCAAAACCTTCTTACCTATAGAGGGGGCGGCTTTGCGTGCCAGATTTAAAAAAATGAGGAAGCAACATGCGAATTTCGAATTTATTCGTTATTTTTACACACCGCTTATGTTTTTGAACATCTACTACGTTTACGTGTACTGTTATACGTATTATTAGCTACTAATTTTCGTAAATTACGATATTTGAAGAAACATAAACGGGTGGAAACCAAGTTTTAACCGACAGAAATATTTGAGTCAAAAAAATCAAGTTGCCAGATTTAAGCTAAATCTCAGCGATGATAGAGCACGCAAACGGTCTATAACAGAATTCTACTAAAGGAAACAGCATATCGATTGCTCGCAAATCAAATGAAGTATCGATTGCTCAAAAATTCGGAGGTGTCATGTCGATGCTTCACTCTATTTTTCCGTAATTCTTTATCGTTTAGATTAAATATTCGTGCAGTTGTCTTATTTTGATTCGCAACTAGAGCTGCTACCGCAGTTATGAGTTTATCCCGATTCATTTTCATACACGTTTCCCAATTTTTACAAACAGCTTTTTTCCCACTTTTACTTCAGAACGCCATTTCTAAATCTTTGAACTGTTTTCTTGTGCGATGCTTGAAATTACGTAAGCGGCAATGTATTTTCCTTAATGAAAATCGAGTAGCACGTAAACGCCTGTGACCGTATTGAACAAGGAGTAAATTTTGTGCATGCAAATGTAGTAATTTTTGCCGTTTGTTCCAACTTGCGCAGATTTTGTGATATCAACCTACGATTTTGATCAAGTTTTGAACAGGCTACAAGAACGTTCCGCATTGAATTTGTCAAAAAAATTAACAAAAATTTGAAGTTTCGATGAAGAAAAGAAAAAAAAAGTTCTGTAGTCCTTGTAACTTCTATAAATCATTGGCTATCGAGACAAAACTTTGTGTCCAAAGATACACAATGATAGGGATCTTTGTTGTAAAATTTTCCCAAAATCGATCATGCGGTTGAGATTATGTGAAATTTTTCGAAAAAAAAAAATCAATGTAACATAACCGAGAGGAGGAAACAAGTATCGAGATAAAATTATTGCTCTATCATCGTTTTCAAGCTCTACGAATAAATCGAAATTGCGAGAGCCACTTGCTCATAGAGGGAGCAAAATCTCAAACGCTACAAAATAGCAACGATCTGCAAGTTTCATGAAAAAAAATAAATTTTATTTTTAGTTTTTCTTACCTGGGAGCGACGGCGCGTGCTTTCTTAACACGAGTCGTTCTGCGACGGTATTTACGAGCAGGCTGATTGAACCATGTCTTGACAAAGCGCTGCCAGTCTTTGTGGAAATGCCCATTAGGGATCATATTATTGCGCTTACCCATTTCGGAGCTGAAAAAAAAAAACAAAATACGAACGTTTGCAAAACTTGAATTTTACTGATTAATCGCACACCGATCTGAATTTAAACGATTGACGCGTAATTTTGACGTTCCAACGATAAAATATCGTGCACTTTTTTGAGGTTAGGAAGGTTAAACAATTTTTCTCCGTTTTTCCTGCACTGTGTCGCACGATTATGGAATAACTGGGATAATTAAAAATTTGTATTATCGTTAAAATGTTTAAAAAAAAACGTTTCCTGGAAGATTAGGTCACGATTGAATATTTAAGAAATCGTATGGTTTTACGAAAAATTACGTCCCCCACCCTCACCTCTTTCACGCGTCGCACAAACTTTTTTTTACCGCAGAAAAAATTTGTATGTAAGGAAAATATATTATTTCGATAAACACGATAATTGGAAAAACGTTTCTATCGTCCGTTCGTTTCACTCGGATCGACGTCAATTACATAGATTAACTACGATTAATATCTGGGATAAATCCCTTACCAGCTTGTTTATTCGATGCACACCGGAAAAGGAGCGTACGCGAAAGAAAAGAACGGAAGTACAATGTACAATATTTGAGTCACGATAACGATAACTCGATGAACATTCCTCAGGCAAATTATTATTTCATTGCAAACAATACGAGTAATCGATTAAAAAACATTGCTGAATTTTCGGATCATTGTTGAGCTCATGATGATTGTTCGCTCAATCAATTTATTGTTAAAAAATAGAATGATTTGACTCAAGTATTAATACAATATGGCAACCTCCGGGGGTTGCGAAAAAATATACAATATAATCGTCGTGTTTTGACCTGTTGAACGGCCAGTTTTTTAAGACTAAAATGAAATACAATGGTCTTTTGTCGCTAAAATTGTCAATTGAATTGATGCATAAACAATTTGCAAAATGTGTCATCCTAAGATGTGCGTTAACGGGTTTGGGATTTGTGGGTAAGATTTCGTAATTTATAGGTTACGAATGTTTTCTGGTTTTATTGTTTTTTCACTAACTTATGATCTGTTATTTATTATAATTTATTGATCAATTTTAAGAACACGAGATGAATAACGATATGAGACACAAGATTGAGAATTATTGGAAAGACAAGGTTGGCATCTCTAGCAAGGAGACAAATGACAGTGGAAAAGACAAATTTTATGCCCTATCGATGTTTCCATATCCTTCGGGCTCTCTTCATATGGGGCATGTAAGAGTCTACGCTATCAGCGATTCAGTTGCTTGATTTTACAGAATGAAGGGTGAGCTTTAATTTTTTTCAATTTCATGGAAATATTTATCCTTAAATGATTATAACCTTAAATGATTATCCTTAAATGATTAATGATTATAAAATATTATATTATTATTATTTTATCATTTTAATACACGCGAATGCTATTTTCATAAATACATCCCTTTGACGAAGCTTAAGAATCGTTTTTTCACGTGATTAATCTTTCGCTCAGCGTGTTTAAAGATATTCTGGCGTTAGCAAGAAAAAAATTTGAGAAAACAATGTCTTTTTTTTAATTCAATTTAACCAAAAAACTTAGTCTGAAAAAAAAATTCCTAATTTTATGAAAAACCTTCTTGTATAGACAAATTAATATCATAAATTCGTATGTATTCGCACAAATTTGAGAATTAAATTTATCAAATATAAAAAGTTTAGGTTTGCAAATCTGGATAGCAAAATTTCTTTTTATTGCATTAATAATAAGTTTGGGGCATTAATATTGTTTAAGCTCAACGTTTTAAATGTCTCGAGTATAGATAAATTTTTTTTTAGATTTTTATTGCTCTGCAATAAGCTAAAACAATAGAGTTTAACGTCGGATAGGCAATCCTTCCTCAATGAACGATACAGGTATCGTTCAAAGTCTTTTTGGATTGAACAATTGTAGATAGGAAATAGATTTTTTTTTAAAAAACACTATTATTACTATTATTATTACTATTGTCGTTACTATTACTATTTAGTACTATTACTATTATTATTATTACTATTATTACTATCATTATTAATTGGCCAACAGACATTAGGAGACGAAAGATAAAAAATTTACAGAAAAAATTGTGTGTGTTTATGAAAATGAGCAATTCCTGCGTGCAAAAAAAAATCATTTTCCAACAGCGTTGCCACATGCAAATGCTAGGCTTTTTCGATAGAGAAATCTAAACAGGCCAATAGGGATCCGCACTGCCAAACTCAGCCGCGTGATGGCAGCATCATAGATTGTGCCTTTTAGAGGAATTTTTGAATAATTTTTATCGAAATAAACATTTTTATTGAAAAAAAGCTCTAATTAACAAAAAAATATTACGAAAGCAATTCAAAATAATACACATGCTTAATACTTTTATTCGTTTTCGTGGTTCACATGTGATCGGATAAAATAAAATTAAACGATATACATGTAACGCGTTAGGTCGGGTGAGGTTTAAGTGAAAGGACTCCGCGCGTTCAAACGAAAGACGCACCTAAATTAAAACACTAGTGGATAATTAAATTGAATTAACCCATTATGCGTAATTGTTGTGTTCCGCTGTGCAAAGGAGAGGGATTTTTTTTTTTAACGATCGGCATGCTCGTACTGGCATTGACGTTGCGATAATCGGTATCACTCGGACACCTGAATTCTGGATCAGGATCATTACTCATGGGATGGGGCATCTGATAATTGAAAATGATCATTCTCATTGTAGAAGAACAATTTAAAGGAAAAATATATTTCATTATTCTTCTAGAAATTTTTGTGATGGTACTTGCGAGTTTATACTTTTATTTATGTATCAAAAATGATATTTTTAATATTTGGCACCTTTTTATCAAATCATTATTTTTTCCTTTTATTAAAGCTTCCCGTTTTTTTCAATTCTGCTTGTAATTGTTGCGCTGTCCACGATAAATATTTGTCATTTCGATCCATTCTATTCTAATCACACTTTATGTCATCTGAAAAATCCGCGAAAAAGCGCAATCGATGATGCTGCCATCTGGAGTGCGATTCTGTACCAGGCGCTACAGCATAGCGTCCGACGCAAAACCGAAATATCGTCGGAAGCGTTACAGATTGCTTCCGGAGCGATTCTGAGCAATTTTTGCGTTGGTGACGATATTTAGCGTGAGAACATTGCGCAGCCTCCCAACCCCGTGCAATCGTTATTGCGTCTTTGATTCCGGTGTAAAGTGAGGCAAATGTGGCATTTGAACGTTTAGAAATTGAAAGTGAGGTTAGGAGCTGGTACCTTCACATCACTCAATGTATATTTTATTTTAGGTTAGGAGTTGTTTATTTTGCAATAATACTAGTATGTTCAACATCATTGAAATACTGTCTGCTCGATTTCTATCTATGTAAAGTTTGTGGAGGCTCGATCAACCTTGTTGCAGTTTATTATATCTGCTTTATTGAATAACCAGGGTTTTGATCATTCAAAAGTGAGATAAAAAAGAAGCAGTATATAGTTTTACATAGTTGTAAAAAATATTGGATTTTTCGATGGCTATGGTAATGTTACTTGTCGAGCTAGGAGACCTTGAGGAAGAGGAGGAAGAAGTTTTACAGTTTCGTGTGACCCGCAAGAGGTTGCGTGATGAGCAAGATGTGTTCAGTTTGCCTGAAATTCAATTCAAAAATTTGTTCAGAATCTCTAAAGATTTAGCAAGGGACCTTGTGACAGAACTGAGACCACATCTTCAACGTGAGCGCCCAACTGGTCTTTCTGTGGAAACGCAGGTAGGTTATAATCCACAAATATAGTACTGATGCGCAAGCATATATTATTGAGTGAGCATTATATGATTATTACAAAACACTGTCCAAATTATTTTGGGAACATTCTTGAACTTATAGCAAAGGACTGTCACAATTCATGTTTTTCCTACAGGTTCTTTGCGCCATTCGGTTTTATGCAGTTGGTTCATACCAAAGAGCAGTTGGACAGGATTTTGCATTGGCTTTAAGCCAGACTACAGTCAGCCGGTGTGTCAGATCAGTCACCTTTGCTATCAATGACCATATGTTTCGCCGCTGGATTAAATTCCCTGCCACTCCGGAGCAAAGAGAGGCAGCTAAAAGAAAATTTGCCAATGCTCCACAACCTTTCCCTGGAGCAATTGGCGCAATTGACTGCACTCACATCGCAGTCACTGCTCCTACACAGAATGAGGAAGCTTTTGTGAATCACCATGGTTATCATTCTATGAATGTTCAAATGGTTAGTTGAACTCGAACAACGAGTACATATAATGCATGACGGTATAAACGTAGGTGGTGATAAAAAATGGCTATGTTGAGTTATCATAAGTTTTTGGATTCTCCGTAAATAAATATACGAAGTACACTTCATTGTCGATAATGAAACATTAATCTTCAAAAGTGCATGATCCTCGAAAACTTAGTTTATTTAATTTAATTTTATTTTTTCAGATTTGTGATCCAGATCTACGCATTTTAAATGTGAGTGCCCGGTTTCCAGGATCTCGTCATGATGCTGCAATTTGGACGCAGTCACCTGTGCGCAACCTTATGGAGCTATGTTACAGGGAAGGAGAGCGACAAACATGGTTGCTAGGTTAGTTATTACGGAATGTCAATTTTCGTAGACAATTTTCCCCTGAAATTTCGATTTTTTTTTTCGATTCCACTTGGTTTAGTTTTCCAATCTTACCAACCTATCTACCTACCTAGGTGACTCAGGGTATCCTCTGGAACCATGGCTTCTGACACCAATACCGAATGCTCTAAATGGGTCACCTGAGTTTATATACACGACTGCTCATTGCAGTGCCCGTTCAATTATTGAGCGATGCTTTGGTACACTCAAGTCTGTGTGGAGATGCTTATCACGAGTAAGTTCTTGATCTTATTAAAAATTCTGAAAACAAGTTTTACCAATGATGTTATGCTTATTGCATTTTTTTCTATTTTAGCAACGCGTATTAATGTACGAGCCTGAAATAGCAGGAAGAATTATCAATGCATGTGCTATGCTGCATAATATGCGTTTGCATTATCGAATACCAGTTGAAGAAATAGTTGAAGAAGATTTTGCACAGGGTGATGGTGAGCCTGTACCCGGACCCTATGTTTTTGAACCTCTGGAAGGAAGAGCACGCCTTGCTGAGGGACGCCGTACACAACAGCAACTAATACGAGATCATTTTATGCATTTGTAACTACCAGTGCATCTGTCATATCGAATGAAGGATCATAACAATAATACGAAATTAAATAGCATTTTCAGCTGTCCTCGAGAAAGAGGACGAGAAGAGAATTGTACATACATTTTAAATGTAATAATGACAAGAAACGTGTAAATTAGAAACTTGCACATTGCTTCCTCATTATTTCATCACATTCACAAAATTTCTTTACATGAATTTTGTTGACTATTAGGAATATTATGAACACTCTTGCATGAATCACACGAGCTTTTTCGCGAAAGCAAAGGTCTGTAAAGAAGTGAAAAAAAAATATTTATAAAAATTTCACGTTTAATAAAAGGCAACATATTTTGATACAAATATAATCAAGTTATATTATATCCCATCATCGCGTCCGTAATAGCGTTAAGAGCCTGGCACGTCTGTCTCTTTATTTCCAATTTGTCCTTTTCAATCTCAAGTCGTTTGGACTCATTATTTGCTGTAATCAGCATCGCTTGTGACATTCTCTGAAATATTAAAATACCAATATTTTGAAAATCGACATCACTGACTTAATACTTTTCAGATGGTTTATTCATGCACAATTTTTCTTTGCAAGGAAACATACCTCAAGTATTTCATTCTGCTTTTCTTGCATTCGTAGCACTGTATTGAAGACATCATCCTTTCGACTGGTTCTTTTCTTACGTAGGCGACCGACTGTGCGTGTGGCTATTTTCAAAATTGGAGCTTTCTGCTGCAATAATGAATTTGGCTTGGTCTGTGTTGATGATGGCTTGTCTATGTCATGCTTGGTGTAGTCACGCTCAACAGACGGCCCTGATTGCAAAAGGAGCTGTGATTGAGGAGATTCTTCAAGAGTCTCTATAGGGTATTCTTCCTCTTCTTCTCCTTCTGCAAAGACATTATGATACTATGGTTTCGCATTACTATTTTCGAAAATAAACGTGGTAGTAAGGGTCATACGTTTGTCAATCGTGGAATAAGTCGGATCGATGTTGTATTCTTTAAATACCGATATCTGCGTAGGTACGTCACTCAATACCGACTCATCTGCCTCGCGTAGCTCAGTAATTGCGGACTGAAACGAATATTTATATACAATTCATGGAGCTATAGAAAAGTTAATGTAATGTAAAATTATTGTTGTTCGTTATGATACCTAACAGAAAAAAAACGAACTCGATAGCATAAAACTTTTCATCCGTCGCAAGAGCTCATCGGTGTAATGCGATGGTTCATCGCATTCCACCGATGAGCTTCTGCGCCCGATGAAAAGTTTTGAGCAGTCAAGTTCATTTTTTCTTTTATAAATCATGTGGTTATTGGATTGAGAAAATTTGTAATGGATGCACGTAATGTTTTTTTTTTTTACTTTGAAGATTTTTTTTGTGTATTCTTTTTTTCATTTTTAGAGGGCTATGGAGGTAAAAAAAAATCATTGGGATTACCTTATTATTTATAGAAGAAAAAACGAACTCGATAGCATAAAACTTTTCATCCGTCGCAAGAGCTCATCGGTCTAATGCGATGGTTCATCGCATTCCACCAATGAGCTTCTGCGACTGATGAAAAGTTTTAAGCAGTCAAGTTCATTTTTTCTTTTATAAATCATGTGGTCATTGGATTGAAAAAATTTGTAATGGATGCAGGCAATGTTTTTTTTTTTCATTTTGAAGATTTTTTTTATGCATGCTTTTTTTCATTTTCAGAAGGCTCTGAAGAAAAAAAACAATTCTACTTGACGTTGAGAAAACTTTACGACATTGTGGCCGCTAAAAGTACTTAACCGGAATGTTACTCTGCTGAATATTTACGTTACCCAACACCATAAGCTCTACGTGAAGTTATGCAACTCTTAAGTCAGCGCTGTGAATGTTTATTTACGTATATGACATAAAATCTACACTCAACTTTTTATTTTAATAATGATCTCGTTACATACCATTTCCTCAGGCATTGAATCAGGGACCATGCACCCTTCTGTTACTGCGGATCCTACTAATCCAAGAATCTTCAAATCTTCTTCCGAGAGAGAGGTTTTATTGATAGGGAAATTTCCCGTTTTCAAGCGGTCATTTTTCAGGGCTACGGGTTTGCCTTTCACCCTTGCCTTTAAATCCTTCCAAACATACAAGATGCCGTCAGAATTGTCGTCCAAATTGTACTCAATGAATGATATAAGATTATATTACACTTGCTTTTTGCCACTGTAATTTGGTCTTCATGCACCCTCGACCATTTAGTTCTATTGTAAGCTCATTCCATAGATGTTCTCCTTTCTCTCTTCCTCGAATACCAATAAGCCGTCCTGCTGCGAACTCAGGATGATTATGCATATAATCAATCAAATACTTCCTTTGTTCGTTATTGTGTTTATGAGCACGTTTTGATATTCCATCAGGACTGTAAGAAATACATGCTCGTGATAATGCAACATTTATGAAAACCCTGGTACCATCATCTCATGCATTGCCATAAACTTATTATATTACATACAAAAACGAATAAAATTCGAACACCACTTCAGAACAAGGATTTCTCAAATATAACTTTTTATAATATGCATACATTACTACATAACAACTTACCAACAATTAAAAATTTTTAATTTAAATACTCTAATTTTAAAGTTTCTTAGGTTATTTTTTTTTATTTCACCTTAAGTACATTCCCATATATTCTATTCCATTATACTTACTTCATCTTTGACCCTAGCTTTCCGATGGGATCTTGGCATCATCACGTAAGTTACGTGATTTGCTCGAAAAGCGTCTATAAATTTCATTATTCGATTTCGTAAACTTACCTATTTTATAAAAAAAAAAATTATCCCGTCGTATATCGTGTAAAATCTAAAAATCAATCATATTTGTATTGTATTCATTATTACAAAACCCGAGATAAAATTATTTAGTACATATCTAATATGACTCAGATAAACTTGTACAATTAGCAATATCTTTTCATAATATTTAAAAAATTTTAGTCGGAAAATGTACGTGACTCGAACTTTAAAGAAGCTTTAGATAATCTGCTAATAAACTCACAGTATTAATTGTTACATTGCCGAAATTACAGAGTCTGTTATTCTCATCGCTATATCCAAAGGGAAACAAAGTGTTAAGAGTCGAATGTAAGAAACCATTTCCCTACATGGTTTTGGGATCGGAATACCTTGAATCAATTCACCTTCATAAGATAATCGTCGTATTGTCGACATGAAACTCAACCTAATACAAGATGTATGTAATGAAATTAAAATATTCGGCTGTTGTTCTGCTACGTTAGTGCGTTAACGGCATCACCTTCTCTCGGCCGCACAACCCGCCGTCCCCGTACGGCGCGCATCGTCCCATTCATTCCCTCTATATCCCAGCGAGAGGTATGAATTGTACTTTTCGGATGAAGCATCGTGCGAGTGCATTCGCTTTCGCTATGTGCAAGATAAAATGTTTTATTACCGATTTGAAACGTTCATGAAATCGAGCTGCTGTAAATTCTTCCCTTTCAGCATCATCAAGAATGTTAAGCATTTCGATGTTACCAATGTTTTACACAAATTAAAATTACGGAAAGAACATTCTCGCGTGCTGTGAACTGGAAATTGAATAAATACCGTCTATAAAACTTCTATTCACACTCATTAAACCCTTATATACCATAACCTATAATAACATGAAGTAAACATTTTCGAGCTTGGTCCAAGGGGTCCAATATCATGACTATTGCGAGAGGCTTACGGAGAGCGAGTCTGGAAACACTTAGCAATGCAGCGTTGCTGGACGAGAGTTTTTCTAAACAACGGGACAAAGAACGAGCTGAGGCCTCGCAAGGGTTTCGGGGCTGAGGACAGTTCGCACTGGACCGTTGACGAGATCACATACTCACATATATATATCGAATACCAACCTTTGTCATTATTACATTTTAAGGGAAAATATAACTGCTCCCATCTTATACGAGTCCATCGGACAACACCTTTAATAAAAATACTTATAGTAGTAAATATCTTACTACAGATCAGAAGTGGGATACACTTTCGCTCAACGATACAAGAGTGTACAGTGTATCCGTGTGTATATCCTGTGCATAGACAAAGGAAAATATTACTCGGTGGAATAAAGTTCGAGCTTCATCGAAGACAGCTCTGTGCAGTGAAAATAACGTGTATTATTCAATACGAGTCTGTGTTGAAAGACAAGGACGATGATCATAGCAGCTCACAGTAGTGTGCTTATGATCCCTTAAGTGACCGTTATTTCTACGGAAGCGTCACCACCTCAGGATCACATTTCAAGCCGATAGGCATTGAGAACCGTGACATCAGTCGGGATAACCAAGAAAGGAACGATATGTCGTCCGGGCCAAGCGGGCGAGATCGTGACAGGAGATCCGGGAGGACAAGGGATGACGATGGGCAGCGAACGAGACCGCCGTCGCATCGCTCGAGAATACAGGGCGTAAGGGATGGCAGTCAACAACGATGCAGATCCAGGAGCCTCGAAGATCATACCCGTTATCAAAGAGGGACGGCAGGATCTGACAATAACTGTCAGCGCGGAGAACGCCAGCGAAATCGACAGGCGAGAAGCAGGAGTCCGGTGGGTAGTACCGTGCCTCAGGGTGAGTCAAATTTTGCTAAATTAACTGAAGTGCTATCGGCTATCGTTAAGACAGGTTCGAGACGGTCAAATCAGTATATTAATGAGAAAATATTGCCTGAATTTGATCCGGAGAAAAAAGACTTATCGGCTATGGAATGGTTAGAAAAAGTGAACATGTATGCGACCATATACGATTGGGATGGTCCACATAAAATTTACTTAGCTTCACTAAAGCTGAAGGGTTTTGCAAGAAGCTGGTACGACGGGCTTCAGAACGCACCTGTTAGTTGGGAAGCTTTTAATGTAGCAATTCTCAGACAATTCTCAGGGGAACAAGACTTTGGGAAACTTTTGGAACACGCGGTAGCGTATAAGAGTACTCCAGGTCAGTCCTTACAAGCGTATTGCTTTGAAAAGGTCAAAAGAATAAATCGAGTAAATCTAGAAATTCCCGAGCAAAAGATTGTGGAATTCGTGATCCATGGAATCAATGATGAACAATTAAGAATGAGTCTAAGAACCTCGAAAAAGGATACTCTCGCGGAATTAAATCGATGTCTGGAATCCGTATCAATTGAAAAACCTAAAGAAATTGAGCATGCGAACGATGAGAAGGACAAGGCACGTCTTTTTGAACAAGCTAGGTCAAAACAACAGCGCACACGATTCGAGCGTGATGCATGCTATAATTGCGGGAAGAGGGGGCACATAAAGCGCAATTGCCCCGAACCAGAGAGCATTAAGAATAATAAAATCTAAACGGGCCTGCCGAAAAACCCTTATTTTACGAGCGACAAAGATGCGAAGACAAAATGTGAATTTGGTAAATCCCCAGGGCATACCGAGACGGAATGCCGCAAAAAAAAACTGGGAGGAGAGGGGGAAAAGAAAGCATGACTAGACGAGGTGCCGGCTTCAGGCGAGGAAGTAGCCTCACTCGAGGGGTCAGCCTCGCAAGAGGGGGTACCCTTACCAGGGGGGGCAGCTTCGCAGTAGGAGCACTCTCGCTGGACGTATGCAAGAGCATATGGCAAACAAACCTTTCAAGAAATGCGTTCTAGGCAAGAGAGAAAAATTATATACCATTGATTTGGGAAGTGACTGCTCTATTATCCGGGAGAGCCTAGCAAGACCCTTAGATTTAAAATTTTATAATACAAGGAAAACTTTGTTAGCATTAACGACGCAGTAGTCGTCCCGATTGCTCAATCTTAAATTAAAGTTCTGATCGACGAGATTCCTTTCAAATTAAGAGTTTTCATTATAGTAGATGACCAGGTAACAGAGGAAATCCTTATAGGAAAATATATATTACTTAAGACCGGCATTAAGGCAATATCAGATGCATCGGGAGTAACGTTCACTTTCGACAAACCGCAAAAAAACGATAATGTAGAAGAAGTTGAGATGATAGACGTCGGTCTAGCGAGAGCGGTGAAAAAAAAAAGACAATATTAGTGAACAGGCCCATTCTAGCGAGTGACGACCCCGAGCGTGAAACCGAAGTACATACAGTTGCAAGCGCGTTGGGTCCAGGGGCCACACTTATACAAAAACATTAGTGAGGGAAAACGCGTGACTGCGTACTATAGTCGAAAGGCGACTCTCATAGAATGAAAATATCACTCTTACGATCTCTAAACACTGGCGGTATTGACGGCATTGAAAGCATTTCGGGTTTATTTACTAGGAGTAAAATTTACCGTGGTGGCTGATTGCAGTGCCGTACGCGCTACAGAAAATAAAAAAATAAAAAATAAAAATAAAAAAATATGCAGCCACGAGTAGCTCGTTGGTGGGTATACCTGCAGGGTTGCGATTTCGAAATTACCCGGGGAGCCAAGTAGCTTACGTCGATTATCTAAATAGAAATCTAATCGATTGCTGTGCCATTGATATTACGAAAAGTAAATGGATTAAGGTAGCTCAATTTCAGGATTCAGACATAGAGGTAATTCGCAAAATTTTGGAATTTGGAAAGATTCAAACGAGAAACTAAACGATATTTTGACAAGTATGGCCTTAAAGGAGGAGTTGTTTTCCAAAAGTCTGATACGGGTAATAAGTGGGTCGTACCAAGGATGTTTCGCTTCAACGTGGTGCGATTGTGCCATGATGAACAAGGACACTTCGCTCATGAGAGAACGTTAGAAAAAAATAAAAGAAAACTATTGTTTTAAAAGAATGAGGAAATTCACCTCTAAATACGTAAACGCATGTTTAAATTGCTTATATATAAAGGATCGGCGGAGTGCAAGCCGGGGCTATTACACCCAATAGATAAAGTCGCTATTCCATTCCATACGATACATCTTGATCATGTTGGCCTATTTGTGCGCAGTACACGCAATAATACAAAAATACTTTCCATTGTGAATGGCTTTACGAAAGTTTGTATCCTCGAACCTGTTCGCGATACTTCCACGAAGGGCGTGATAGAAGCACTGATTCAGTTGATGGCAATATTCGGGGTACTCACTCGAATAATAAGTGACAGAGGGATAGCTCTCACGTCACAGCCGTTCAAGGCCTTTTGCGAGGAATACGATGTTAAGCACATCTCAACACAGTGGCCACGCCACGTGCTAATGGACAGTGCGAACGCATGAACCGCACAGTTTTTAGTTTTCTCGAATACGATGTTAAGCACATCTCAACGCAGTGGCAACGCCACGTGCTAATGGTAAGTGCGAACGCACGAACCGCACAGTTTTGAGTTTTATTGCAGCTACCTGTGCTGGAGGGGCAGTATGCCGAGGTTAAACCGTACTGGAGGGGCAGTATGGTCGAGACAAAACTCCTTACGGGGGATCAGAGGTACTTTTGACCAGGTCCAGCTGAAAAAGCTGGGGGACGCTGCCAAGGCATCCACGGATGCAGAGCAGAGGCAACAGAAGAGGGCTTTCGACACCCGACGATTCAAGCTGACTACGTACGCAGTGGGGGATGTCGTCGCGGTGGCAGCGAGTCCTGTTGCAACCAGGGAGAGCAAAAAGCTGGTCGAGAAGGCGAAGGGGCCCTTCAAAGTGACAGCTGTTCTGCCTAACGACTGTTACGAGGTTCAGGATTTGCGGGACCTGAAGGAGTCGCCAAATCAGCGCGGGCTCGTAGCGGTGGACAGCTTGCAGAAGTGGGTCAGGTTAGACGCCACGCAGTAAGCTAGTGAGTAAATTACGTCACTTGGTGACAGGCCGCGAGTCAGTAACCCCGAGAATCAATCCGTGGTCAAGATTGTGCCGAGCGACGGGTGCTGGCGAGGCCGGGACCAGGGCCAAGTCCGTTGTCCATAATCGAGAAGTGGTCAATCTCGAACACGTGGAGCTTCGGGCGGAGGCCAGGACCGGGGTCGAGTCCATTGTCCATAATCGAGAAGTGGTCAATCTCGAACACGTGGAGCTTTGGGCGGAGGCCAGGACCAGAGGGTAGTCGGAGTCAGGTAGACATAGGGCTGAGCATGCCGGTTGCCAACTCAGTCTGAGGTGTTACCTGGCAAGGCTAGCAACCAGCAACAGGGTCGAGTCCATTGTCCATAATCGAGAAGTGGTCAATCTCGAACACGTGGAGCTTTGGGCGGAGGCCAGGACCGGGGTCGAGTCCATTGTCCATAATCGAGAAGTGGTCAATCTCGAACACGTGGAGCTTTGGGCGGAGGCCAGGACCAAAAGGTAGTCGGAGTCAGGTAGACATAGGGCTGAGCATGCCGGTTGCCAACTCAGTCTGAATTGTTACCTGGCAAGGCTAGCAACCGGTAATTAAGTTCCCGTCCGAATACCCTTCCGAACTAACCAACTCTTGGTAATGACTGTCTATCGATTGATGCTTTTAAGGGAATTGATCACTCCCCCATGAAGTGTACATTGAGACGCGGTTAGAACCATTCCCACATCTTAGCGTTTGATGTGTATGTAAGAGAGGGTTTGGCTTTTTTGTTGAATTTCAGGAAATATACCTATGCGGAAAAAAAGAGAAAAGGTCGAGGACGACCTAGGATGATCAGGGAGGCCGAATGAAGTAAACATTTTCGAGCTTGGTCCAAGGGGTCCAATATCATGACTATTGCGAGAGGCTTACGGAGAGCGAGTCTGGAAACACTTAGCAATGCAGCGTTGCTGGACGAGAGTTTTCCTAAACAACGGGACAAAGAACGAGCTGAGGCCTCGCAAGGGTTTCGGGGCTGAGGACAGTTCGCACTGGACCGTTGACGAGATCACATACTCACATATATATATCGAATACCAACCTTTGTCATTATTACATTTTAAGGGAAAATATAACTGCTCCCATCTTATACGAGTCCATCGGACAACACCTTTAATAAAAATACTTATAGTAGTAAATATCTTACTACAAACAACAGTAAAAAATATTTAAAATCTTTATTCTTCATCCCGGTTCCACATTTCCTCAAGAATAGAGCCCCAGTTATAATAGACGGATATTTTATTTTTTAACGTTGGCCAATGACTAGCTCGAGAAGTCAGCTGTTACGTCCCTCTGTGGGGATCGCAACGCAATTCTTGATAAGAATGGTTTGTGGGAATCTGATTCAGTGTTGCCGCGGCGAATAGAAATTCGCAACCTGAGACTGGAAAAGGATTGTCGGGTTTGAAATTGCATCCGAATTAAAATGATTCGATTTCAAGTTTGAATATAGAATATAAACGAATACTATTTATTGTTAATACTTAAGATTTTACTTTTGCTTACAATTTTATATAAATTGAGAGGAGAGAGAGAGATTTCGGAGCGCGAACTCTATTTTTGGGAGTCAAGAACAAGACTGACTTTTGGATAGTTTTCGACGTGGTCTCGAGACTCGAGAGCAGCATTTCAGCCCCCCACTCTCGATGTCTGATGCTCTGCATCCGATCACTCTCTCTTTCTCTAGTTTTTCACTCACGCTCTTTCTATCTCTCTCTCTTTGCTCCCACTCCTCTCGCTTTTCCAATGACTCGTTCGCTTTTCCACTCGCATTCTATGTAGATATCTCTTTTTATTTTACTCTCGTCTCGCTTCCTTCGTTCTCACTCTTTCTCTCTCTCTCTCTCTCTCTCTCTCTCTCTGTACGCACACACTCTCTCTCTTAAACCTAGTTGTCCGCCTTTTCTCCACTCCTCCACTCTTTTAAACGCTTTTTCTCTGGGACCGCACGTGTGACCACTTGAACTATGCTATTTACTATTGCAGTTTACAAATCGAGCCTTTGTTTGTATATAGATATATCATGAAAAAAGGTTGCTGCGCATAGTTTCGACTTCGTAGGGTCGTAAAAATCCACGAGGATTGGAAAAAGTCATGTATACGTACACCAAGAAAAATGAAGCGACCGTAATAAAAAGGAACTCGAGATTTTAAAGGTTTATGACTTGCAAGGCGTGTGTAATTCGAAGCTGGTCGAGTACTAGACTCTTATAGAGCATGGAAAATAAAATAAAATAACATAAACTCGATAACGAAATGAATTCTCGTCACGCATGAGAGAGAAAAGTGGACAAAGCAGACATTTATGCTATTCGTGGAAAACGCTCTTTGTCGAGTACATTTTATATATTTATATAAACTATATATACGCTAGCAGGCATAATTAATCCTAGATATCTACGTTAGGTGGGATGTATTGCATTTTGAGTATTGTTACTTGTTACTTTATCCTACCCGGTCCCGTGAATATAGTCGGTAATCTAGAGACACGGCAGCGGGCGAGCATAAAACCCGCGGACACGTAATACAGCTCAGTTGGTGCCGCCATCTGGCGACTTCAGCTGACGACGAAACAACTGCGGCGAGGGGGCGATAATCTTATAATGGGTTTCGCCTTGAGATTTGGTTGAGAAAAGCAGACGACGAACGGACGGCGCAAAGCCTGCGTTGATCGAGGGTGCCGGGAGTGATTTCGAATTCGAGTACTGGCCTGACTTGCCGCAACATAGTAATTACTATTAAAAAAAAGTGCGCGAAAATACAGAGAACGGGGACGCAATGGATCCCGAGGCTTTCCTAGATATGGCCAATCAGGTCATTAAATTAAAAATGTTCCCGTACTTCGATATCGCGCACTGTGTACTGTGCGCGCTACACGTCAGAGAGGATTTAGGATCTGGTAAGGCAAACCCTACCGGGCTGATTCTAAATTTAAAGCTCCCCGAGCGTCTATAGCTTTAGATAGATTGGCCTCCCCTGTTCATGCCGTCGACACGACTCTATTTCAATCCATCTATTTAAATTTTACGTTTTCATGATTGCCCGTATATATATACATTAATTATTTATTAAAACCGCGGAGTCGCTGAACGATCTTATCTACTTTCTCGAAGGACATTATAACTCATTCGATTTTTTTTTCAGTGAAAATTATTTATTGCTTGTTTGTTGTTTTTGAGACAACTATAGAGAAGTTTAAAATTTAAAAAATTCGCTTACGTTCAATCGTTCCATAACAAGGCCGTCAATGATTTTTTTCTTCCTTCTTTAGAGGTCTATATTACAACATTATAAAATAATAAAATGAAATTTCTATAAATTGATTCCTAAGTCAATAATATGGTCGCTGCAACGCAATGAGGTAAACCATGAAAAATCCGGTTTTATTACGATTTTGGTTGAATGAATAAAGATCTTGGAAAATACCGGGAATATTTTCCCTTGTTATGCGTCCCTCTACAGATTATACCTGAAACATTGGTAACAAAGACAATTTTAAAAAAGGGCGTCCAAAAAACAAAAAATTTGAGTTATTTATTATAATAAAATTGTAACCATTTTTTTTTCAACCAGTGGTTTTCGAGATATCGTGATAAAACTGAATTTTTCATGGTTTACCTCATTAGGCTTCAATGCCTATAATATTGACCTAAAATAAATTTCAACACATTTTCTTATTTTATAACGTTGAATAAAGACCCCTGAGAAAGAAAAAAATTATATCTATTCGCGGCCTCATTATAAAACGATTGAGCGCAAAAGTTAATTTTACAAATGTTAAACCTCTCGAGATGCCTTAAGTAGTTCATTTAGGGTTCAGAAGCCGCAAATCAGGTGATGTTAAATCGAAATTGTAGTTCCTTTCTTTATGCAATTCTTAATTCGATATTAGGGAGAAATTTCGTTGACTTTTTTGTTAATTTTTTCAGTTTCTCCCTAATTACTTGAATCCAGACAAGGATTCAAGAAGCCCTGCATATAGTTTGTAGTAAAATTATCACAGTGTACATGCTAATTTATTTTCATTTTAATTTAACATGGGTTCAATTCTTCTTCCATTTTTCTTTGACATATTATACTCGTTCAACTTACTCAAATCCTTGTTTTTCGCGTAGCAAAAGTTATTTTTGAATTATTTTGTCGTGCAAGGAATTCACTTGGGCTTTGTTAAAAAAAAATTAAGTATTATATATTTTTGTATACTACTGGATTTTCTTAATTCGAATTTCATGTTGGAATTTTAAGAATTCATGTCTACTGTTAAAAAGATGTCTTTTGTTGTGTTTAAAAAATGCTATTATATTTGTTCTATACGACTATGTTTGAAAGCGATTTTTGTCGTTGAAAAACTGCGCGCATGTGACACATTGGTGAAATTCTGGCAGCCCTGGTCTGAATGTAGCATAAAACTTTAAGACAGAAATAGCATAATGGTCAATGTATATTTCACGAGGACTGGGAAAAGACGAAATATTTTATTTAGACTTGATCGAAAATAAAAGAATATCATTCCTTTCTGTTACCACGTTTAAGTTTTTTTTTTAACACTATATATAGATATAGGTATTTTTAAAAAATGTGCATAACCTTGATGCTCAGTGTAGACTATTCCTCCCTGCAGAATGTACGTATTGATAAATTTATCTCATTGCTGTATTGTTCAAACCATCTATATAGTATAAAACTTGATATTATAATATTGTATGGACAGACGTTTTCCCCACAGTATAAAAATGTATTTTATTTTTGAAAAAAATACATTTAAAAACTAGAAGCTACCTAGACACAGAAGAGCCCCAGAGTCTCTGTTTCGGATTAAAGAGTTACATATGCTTCTTAACAGATTCTTGGCACAATTAATAACGGTTTTATAACCCTAAGATTGCTGGCTGTGCTATTTACAGATTTTTCTCACTCACTGGTCAAAATGAGTTATACGACGTCATTGGAAAGTAAAATAAAATTCGGAATTGGGAGATTAAAAAAGTGATAAGATAGGATTAGATATGAAAAAAAAATTTGTTCGAAACTTTTTTAAAAATATGACCAAACCAGAAATAAAATTATTTCTTATGCACCAATGAAGATTATATATGCTACTCATTTCATGATATTTCTCTTCGAAATTTAAAGTTAGTGAATATGAAATTTGGCTGGAAATCAAGTTCGAAATTGCCTGCCGATTTAAATCTAGTATAATATCAAACTTAAGTCTTTAACATAGAAACAATTATACCATATCCAAGGTGACACTCAAATACCATAGTAAAAATAATATTAAGACTTAAATGAAAATGGATCAAAATAATCATTCACATCTTTTGGAAGAACTTTTACGAAGACCGAAATACTTTGTCTGCATAGTTATCAAGAAATTGTAAAAAGAAGTCAGCTTGCGCTATACATTCAATGTACACTTGGGATTTCGTGATACGGACCTCTCGTACGCTGGACGCGCTGCTGACCAGCATATATTTAATCAGTTATTACTGATGATAGTCAAGATATATGTTATCACAGAGATCATCCTATATTTTTTGTATCTTGACATCCACTATAGGCAAAAAAAAATGTGACCAAATTCTCACTCCCTTATCACTGTGTAATTCTGCTTAGACAGCAAGAATTAAGTTTTAAAAAAGTACAACCCCATTTTTTTGTTTTTTTTTTAATATATTCGGGAAAATTCTTAATAAAAAATGAACTTTGTGATCCATGGTCCAGAATAGACATTTTTTAAAAACTTTAATTTTGTATTAAGGATTTTTTCAGAAAATTTTACAAAACAAATAAGAGGGTCATTAAAAAATATTGAGATTTACAAAATGTAAATCTCATTCAGAATGCCATATATATATGGGGCATTCCACGCCAAATCAGCCACTGCTGAACCTTTGCATTTTTAAATTTGCTAATTTTTTTTTCTCATTTTGAGTTCACGATAAAGAACTCACCTGATTTTTTTCAAATTTTTATCTCAAAAATTGCACCCAGCAGGATTTTTTCAAAAATTTTCTATTTTTTTTTCGTTTATCTATAACTTCCTGAAAAATCAAGCGGTTCGAAAAAATAAGGGGTTCAAAATTTTGTTTTGAAATACTCTTTCGTTTAAGATTATTTTTAAAATCATTCATGTTTTAATTCAATCAGTTTTTTCAATTTTAAGCATAAAATCGCATTTTCTACATTGTTTGTATCCTTCGATTTTTTTTCATTTTTTAAAATGAAAAACTGTTATTTATTTAAAGAATCTTAAGCCTAGTCTCGTAGTAGGCAATTCATTCTTTCTATTAAAAAAAAAATATTTTTTTGTTTTTTTTTCTCAAATTAAATTAAATTAAATTAAATTAGTAATTCCAAAATGTCTGTAATTCGGTGAAAAATCGAACGAAGCGTATGGATAAGATACCAAAAATGTATCTTTTCGAATGCAATAGTTAAATCTGTAAAATTTACCCGAAAGACATTTTTTATAAAATATAAACACGGTAAATTTTTTATGCTTGACATTATATACAAGAAACAATGACTTGGCCTTAGTATTCTGGAAATATGAGGGATTTGGGAAAATAATGAATTAATTTTTAGCCAAAAACCAATTTGTGGGTTCCTGGTATCGTGAATATCAGTAGCAGTCATCACATGCACTCCAGTAGCCACATTTTTTCGAGTTACACGAGCGCTGCAGTCGGTGGTGTGGATCGCTAATGACACTGCACGCACAATAAATTCATATTTTATGAAAAATGTCTTTCGGGAAAATTTTACGGACTAAAAATTTGAAAAGATACATTTAGAATTTAAAAAAAGATAAATTAAAATAAATAAATAATTAAATAATAATAAGATAAATAAAATCATTATAAGATTTTAATAAGATAAATTAAAGGAAATTAATCATTAAGATAAATTAAGATAAATTAAAAGATTAATTAAAAGATAAATTTAAGAATTAATTTAATTCAATTTAATTTAATTTGAGAAAAAAACAAAACCTTTTTTTTTTTAAATAGAACGAATGAATTGCCCACTACGAGACTAGGCTTAAAATTCTTTAAATAAATAACAGTTTTTCATTAAAAAAAAATGAAAAAAATCGAAGGATACAAACAATGTAGAAAATACGATTTTATGCTTAAAATTGAAAAAACTGGATGAATTAAAAAATGAATGATTTTAAAAATAATCTTAAACGAAAGAGTATTTCAAAACAAAAATTTTGACCCTCTCATTTTTTCGAATCGCTTGATTTTTCAGGAAGTTATAGATAAACGAAAAAAAAAATAGAAAATTTTTGAAAAAATCCTTCTGGGTGCAATTTTTGAGAAAAAAATTTGAAAAAAATCAGGTGAGTTCTTTATCATGAACTCAAAATGAGAAAAAAAAATTAGCAAATTTAAAAATGCAAAGGTCCAGCAGTGGCTGATTTGGCGTGGAATGCCCCATATATACATCGTCAAAGTCTCAAAATATCAGCAAAAAGGTTGGTCTTACCACAATAACTGACCCGAGCACAGATGACCTTCTAGATCATTGGAGCATAACAGTCACTTTCGGAAAAGCAATAGAGTGTGAAAGATATTGAACAAATGATGAAGGACACTGCACCTGCTGCCTTGAACGCTTTTTGTTAGCTCGTCCTTTTTTTAAGTCTACAATGATCGATGAAATATACCGGGATGATACGATAAAGTTGATGGAGTGAACGCAACTACTCTATGTACGTTCAATCGAGTGGCTGCATCCACTGCTTCAGCTTCACCGTGTTAATATCCCATATACTTTTGCTGATTGTAAAGTTTTGAAAAAATTTATGACTAAAAATATTTACACTATCAAAAGTTGGATCTCAGTTAAACTTTTTTTTGTTGCGTTAGATATGTAAAACCCATTATTTTAAGAATTCCTGCACACGTACAGTCGCGTAACTACGACATTTGTATTTATATACATTCATTGGAATTACTTAAAACCCATTGAGTGAAGAAGTGAAAGATGGCACACTGGGGAACACTAATGGATTTTCAAGCAGTGAATTTGCTGTAGTAAGTTGCAGTATTGCTGAAGTAATTGAGAGACTGAATTGCAATGACAATTCCGTTTGATTAAGTCATTAGTGAAAAATTGATATTATCGAAGAATTTAGTGACTGTGTTGAGGACAATTCAACTGAATCCTGAAACATAAGCAAGTATTTGTGAAAGAGTTTTTATGTCGTAGGAGTCTCTTAATGATCATTGCAAAACCATTTAATGGGTTTTTGTTTTTTGAAGTTCTACGCTGCAGGGAGTTATCAACTTGGCATCGGATCATATGGTTATGGTGCTGTCAGTCAATCTTCAATCAGCCGGTCCATTTGAAACGTTTCACAAATCCTGAATAATGCCGCAATATTCAACAGATGGGTACATTTTCCGAACAATATATAAGATTTGAGAAACCTACGAATCGATTGAAGACTTTGATTCATTTCTTGGCACATGCACATGTTACTGGATATCAAAAGTTTTATGTTAATGCAAAATAATTTTATTATCATAGATCTTACACTAAATTTGTATTTCCTGGTGTCATTGGGGGTATATAGATAATACTAGATAATATCCACCAAACACGAATGATCTATAGTACCCTAAAAAATTCTTATGTGAACCGAAAAGGATATCCTCAATGGGAATTCCTTCAATGTCCAACCGGTATGTCTTCTTACTTTTCTGAATGCATTTCGCATTAATCTCTAAATTGATTGTATCATATCAATGCTTCCATTTTACAAATATGTGATTTAGGAATGGAAATTCCGAGTTGTAATGTGCGGTACTGTGGAAACTGTCGTAATTTTTTATTTTGAATAATTCGAATATTTCTGTCTTGTGGAGTGTTGTGTGTTGTGTAGACAAAATCGCGACAACTTCTATTTGTTAGGTGTATATCCTAATTTTTTCACACAGCTTTCTGAAACGAAAATTTATTTCAGTTATGTGGTACATTTCAAATATTCCTACAATATACTAACTCGCCACTTTTTTCCGAAAAAAAAACCTCTTAAATATTTTTTATACTTTGCTGGCTTACATAGTACCTTGTCCCATTGTCTCTTTGGGTCAGTATGTGTATTTGTAAGTATAGCGGATAAAAATGAAAAACTTGCAGATTTATAAAATGGATAGTGAGATTTGTCATTGCAGTATTTCTTATTTTTTTCTCCTTTTGTTACAGAATTTCGGTGATGAACTCGATGAAGGCAACCGTGTCGTGAAAAACGACTGGTTATTGGAGGAACTTTGGACTCTATTTGAGCTTTGTTCAAGAAACGAGATCCGGATAAAAATAACAAGAGTGCCGATTTTGGCTACATCCAGTTCTAAGAAAAAGAATGTGGCGTGCATTAGAGCAACGGCTGAAGAAGACCGTTCAGTACACCATCGAGCTTTCAAGAAATATAGAGTTCGACGTTACAATCCAAAAAATATATTACAAGGAAAAAATATCCCTTCTATGGCTTGAAGTAGAGTCTAGAAAAGTCTATGGGTTCGAGAAGTGCTTTAAATAAAACAGCAAGGACACGAAAACAGGAATAGAGAAATTTCATAGCAATGAATATTTAGAATAAATATACAGACTGTTCTAACAGATCAGGTATTTTATTTTTAAGTTTTTTTTTGTAAGTTCACTGACAACTCGAAAAAACGGTGTCAATAAAGAGAAGACGTGTAAAAAAAACGGTGCCAATAAAGAGAAAAGAATTTTCACAATACTCAACTGAGTGATCACTTTAAATTTTAAATAAAAAAAAAATCTGCAATTGAAACTTGTAAATCGCTTCCTCGAAATTTCACAGAATTTTCACAATATCCTCTACGAGGAACCATCTTTCTGAATTTTGGTTTTATTATAAAGAAAGCTTTGAGAATTGTGTGAAATTTCCAGGATGCAATTTACAAGCTCCTACTTGCAGCTTCTTCCCCTCCGTTATTGTCACATACTTATGTTTATATAGTTGTAGAAAATATCACCGTGATATCTAATTTTGTCGTTAATTTTTTTTAAGTGAAATTCATAAATTGATAATCCGAAACTCATAATTTCTCTGTCAATTCGAAAGTGTATTAAAAACTAAGCTTACTATTTGATGTGCGAGCTTGAGCTACTGAAGGTTCCGGAACGAAAAAAAAAGAAAAAACAGACGAGAACAAACGAGGGAAATTATAGCGTTACTTCCTTGCTAACCGAAAATTTGATTGTTGGAAATATAAAATTCCGTCCTAGATATTTATCTATAAAAAAATTAAAGATATACAACAGCACATTATATCACGTATAAGTTTTTTTTTTATTCGTCAATATTTAATCTCTACTCATGAGATAATCATAATGATTTAAAATAGTTGGCGTTAATAATTTATTATTCTAGCGTACAAAGATACACCACCGTAACACCACTTTTGGCTACATTTGTTTTTTTTTTAAATAACTTTTTTACTGTTTTCAATCCCGTAACTCGGGTAAAACTCGGTCAATGTCTCGAATGACGTATGTTACAACAACGAGATTTCCCGCTCATTGAAGACCTCGAAAATTTGGGAAGCTGCACGCTTGTACTACAAGATTTTCATTGGAGAGCTTGTCGTTGCGAAAAGTGGTCTTTTCGGGACTTTGACGAATCGAGAAATTCCATTGATGGGATATTGTTCGATCGGACATATTCTCAAACGAGACTTTAACAGTTGGAGATAGCGCTTTTGCGGATTATTACAAATTTGAGAACAGCATTTTTCGAGACCTCAGGCACTTTGCAATGATTGTCCAATTTGACGGTGAGCCAAACCACTCTCACGGATCTATGTGTTAATCGAACAATTGCGCGATTTACACATAGGTTCGGCTTCCGGGGATTCGTTCAGGAACTCAGTGGGGAAACTTTAAGAGACATAAATATCTCGCTGGGGAAAGTAAGGTCTGTGGAGAACAATCGGAATAAATAATGTCCGTCTTCCGATTGGACATGAATAGGAAGCCGTAGGTTTGAATACGAATATTAAATGAATAAGACTCTATGAAGATTAACAACTGATACGGTAGCTTTTTGAACAGGGAATTTTTATACTGAGCAACGTATCGGTTTGAATGAGTTTTGTACTCAGATAATTTCCGATATAACATCTTGCTTTCCAATTGAAATATATGATCACCGTTAATGAGAAAATTCCCGATTTTGGTTTCGTATATGATTCAATCAGAATCAATAAAATGATGAAGCAGACAAGACCACATGGACTGGAAATAAATTGTTACATCTAAGTAGTCAATTGAGAGATAAATATTTTTTATTGATCCTTATTTTCGTACCAAGAGGAAAGGGTAGCTCTAATTTCACAGAGCGAACTTTCACTGCCTTGGCATTTTTAATAGAGGATTAGCATACACCTGCTAGTCTTGGATGGAGTTCTTCGCTTCCTTAGTCTGGCCGGTCTGGCCATAGGATTCATAGGAAGCGAGAGCTGACGCTCCCAAAAAATGGCACACGATTTGTAACCTTTAAAGTAACTGTCACTGAGCTTCAAAGTTTATTCTACGACCGAAGTCATGATGGACTAACACGGCGCAGTCATCGAATCAATTAAATCCGCTCGGTTGCTAGTTCGCTTGTGGGAAAGATCTCGAGGGCGTGCGACGCGTCGCGGCAATTTTCTGAACTATGCGCTCGCAGCGAGAATCAATTGGTATCAATGGTCCTATTGAGTCTCATTGGGGGCGTAATTAAAAAATTTTATTCACACCCCCTGACCGAGTACGGTCACCGTGTCGTTCACGGAAGGCTCCATTACCCTTTATTCTTTTTAGTACCTGAATTCCTACAGAGCAGGACGGGGTTCGTGATAAGGCTTTAAATCTTCCACTAACATATTGGCCACGTGATTGCTCTCCTCTTCCAAGAGCTCATTAACTACATAACAGGTGACACCATCCGAGAAATTACAGAGGGACTATGCAACTTAGTAACCAATTTCACCGCGATATGTTGCCCATCGAATGTTTCAGGGTCTGGTTGGTTCGGAGTTCTCTGTCAAATCTCATACTGAGGGACATAACGAGCCATGCCTCTGAACATTTTAGGGCAATAATAAGAATACGCGATAGGTCTAAAAGTTTTATCCACGCCGAGATGACCCGCTTGCGTCATGACTCTTCCTCAAGACCTCCGGTCTCACTGAGCGAGGTATAGCCAATTTCCATTCGCTATCATACCTGCGGGTGCATAATGAAATCGGCTCAAAGCTGTCCCTACGGCTCCGTAGTCCCCGGTCGATAGTCTTGAAACAGCACGTCCCGATCCCGAGGTCCCGGATTCAAATGCATTGTTGGCAGTCTGCTTAGGCGTCATTAGTGTGAGACTGAAAGCTGATAGCATCTGTAGTATTTGTAAAAATACTTCCCACAACAAGTTGAAACTAGCGTTTTGTATACTCCTACAATTCGACTTACCTGATAGCACGACAGTCAAAAAAACGTCCAGATGCATCACAGACGTCTTTCTGAATTTTATAGTATCAGGGTTTTTATTTTTTAGGAAATCTCGAATCTATAAAAAAATGTTATTTTTTATTTCATGCAGGAGCCCAAGCATTTTCAAGAAAACATCCTTTATCATGTTGGCTCTCAACCATGCTGGTAGTCTTCGCTGGTGGAATGTTGTGCAATGGATTGCTAGGAGAACCAATTCTTGCACCCCTGAAAAATACACCGCAACTCCTAGTTGCAACCGTTGTCTGGTCAGTGAAACTACATTGATTATTTGTGTACTATAACGGCATGTCCTTATGTAGTGCTTGAACGATATAAACGAGGATATAAACGCTTTCATCCTACATCCGAGGTGACTAAAACATAACAGAAATATTATATATTATTTTGTTCAATAAATGTACTCAAGGGTGACTCAACTGTAACCGACAAACGAGGGTTTGACCCGTTGAACGGGTTATTATATAGTCATTCTTGAGTTATCCACCAATTGTCTGGCTGAAGAATTACTCAAAATACACAAGAAAGCTGGTATAAATTCAATTACTTATGGTTCAATAAATTCAACATTATGGCTTTTCACATTCCGGTTATCATTGGGTCAATTTTCAGTCACGTCAGCAGCCGGACCGACTGCTGACCATTATTAGACCACAACCACGACCACGAATAACTGGAAGACAATACGAATAAAAGTCATGTTGGATCTTCAAGGGTTTTCTCTGAAGCCATAATGCTTCTTCAATATTTTGTTTACAATCGCTTTGGTAGAAATATGAATTCATATACCGCATGCATTATCTAGAGCAGAATAATGGCAGCACGTGCTAGTTTTAATTCAAATACTCATCGATTTACAAGGGGAATCATCATATAACGTCGTTAATATTTCTTATGATTGTAATTTATTAAACTTCGTAAAGTTCTCCATACAATTCTTTTTGTTTTAAATATGGACATGTTATTAATGTTGTTCAGTTTCGAAAAATTACCTCGCATATACCATTTAACGTATGATTACTTTTTTTTTCTAGGTATGTAGTATTTTACACCCCTTTCGACATTGGATACAAAATTGCAAAATTTCTACCAGTAAAAATCATCTGTTCAGCAATGAAAGAAATATATAGGTGAGTTTTCATGACCCAAGTATTTAATTTAATAACAGGCTTACACCATTTTACGACAGTATACATCAGGGTGGATAAAAAAAAACGACTTTTTAACATTATCTGGCCCACCAATATTTTTCTACCTTGTCAGAAAAAAATACCTGTATCGAAAGAGCGTGTTTTTTGTGAACAAATATTCACTAATAAGTATTTTCCTAAATACTTATTTTCAGGTGTAAGCTCATTATGACTAAACTTGAGGACGCTCCTACATCCTATAAGATTCTCTCACTCAAGCTTATAATACAAATCGTATTCGTGCTATATATCGAATATTGAGGCTCTCAAAAATACTAGTTTCGATATTCAAATAAATTAAATTTATTCAAACATCGAAATGTTTTTATACGTCAACGGCAACGCTGCGTACACTCAAGAAATTAGTCTTAAGCGTACATGTATCATCTGACATATGCGTGCGAGAGAGATAGTTGAAAATTCTCAATCGTACTGTCTCCCAAATGACACAATTGATTGGGATGAAATTAACTTGGCCACTTTTTGCCAACATACTGCTGTTAGCTAAGCTAATTTCACCCCGATTGTTTGTATCATTTCGGCGAAAGTACAATTCGTGTTTTCGAGGCAGGAAGCAAGTGTGTGATACATCGCCTCAAACTCATTGAACAGTTTCAAAAATTTAAATAATATTTAATCTCATACAGGTGTAAGAAAGTTTATGACGGTGTGACACATGCAGGAAAGCTATATCCAAATGCATATCTCATCATGATACTTATTGGAACCCTAAAAGGTCAGACAACAGTCAATTAAACTATTTCGTATAATATTGTAAGGGATTATAAAAATTCACAACTTTATTTAGGCAATGGCGCCGGATTTACGAAATTATTCGAACGCCTCATTCGTGGAGTTTGGACACCGACAGCGATGGAGTTCATGCAGCCGAGCTTGTAAGTAATAATTACCGATATTTTTCCTAATGGATAAAGATTTCTTCTCTAGGAAAAAATTAAGTCAGTTTCCATGTCAATATTTTCGAAACATACCGAAACGATGAAAAGTTATAGAGAATAATGTGAGATTCGATGTGTGTATGTGTGCAAGCCTACAAATAAAACTTCAATAATCAACGACTTAGCTATTGGGCTAAATTTTTGCAAACAAGTAGAGCACTGAGTCATCTTTGTGCAATATGGCTTTTTCGTTAAAATTAATAAACTCGCATAAAATTTATGAGATTTTGAGTTGAGCGCTTAAAAATTTCCAGCAATCAGGATGAAACTACATAAACGAAGCAACTGGAGGAGGGGCTCTTAAAAGTCTAAAAATAAAACAAGCTGAATTTTCTTAATTTCCCCTTAAAATATCTATCGAAAATTCTAAGGAAGATTAAAAAGAAATTATTTTCCGTTTGTGTAAAACATTATTCAGATCGCTCCATAAAAACTTATACAAGGAGCGTCGTTTTTAAAATTTATTCTATTAAAAAAAAAATGTATGCCCACTTTTTCACAGAGGAGAATTTCTGAATGTTTGTAAATTTGGATTCGAATATATATCATTATTATCGTTGGAGCATTTTAAACAACTGCTCGTTTGGCATTTTGGATATGAATGTCATCCCCATAAGTTAAAGAAAGAGTTTAGGGCCCTCTCTTAATGAGTGCTTTATATTTTTCGGAAAAAATTGATTGATCAAGCTTCAATTGTCTACATAAATGAAGTGAACATAAATAATCTTTGCTATTATTTTAGGAAAGAAGAAAATTTTTGACCTAAACATACTTTGAGACGAATTCTCAGTATTTATTGCCACCTAAATTATATATATTCTTGGGTTAAAAAAAAACGCAGAGTTGAATTTACTTAACTCAGAGAAAAAAGATTGCGCGTTAATACAAATTTTGTTTCTCTTTTTATAGCCCGACCAAAGCATCGATGGTTGCATCAATTATATTCGTTCTGGATAAAAAGACTGATCTTATTTCGGCACCCCATGCCTTAGTGTACTTTGGCATCGTCATTTTCTTCGTCTATTTTAAGGTAATCTCAAAATATACATATTTTGAATCTTATATACATATTTATAATATATAACTGTAAAAGGTGCGTACTAATTTATAGAATTTCTTATACTAAAAATTATCTGATTTTTTAAGAACATACAGCTGTTTTAGCTGCGTGTTGTTTTTTTTCAAATACATCCCAGATGAAAAAGAAAGTTTGATACTACTCAAAATCTGAACAAAAATACTCATAGATCATGTGTCCCGTGCATAGGCCAAACCCAAGGTGACACAGCATTCAGTCTTTTAGTTGCACTTTTATTTTTCTTCCAAAAAAAGTCTTCAAAAAAACATAAGAACCAGAGCTGTTCCACTCTGCGCTGCAGCAAAACTCTATAGCATGCCAAATCCATTTTTGGGACATATTTTCAATCTGTTTTTATAAGAATGTTTAAGAAAAAAAAAAAAATTTAGAATATCGAGTTCCCACCTTCTAGAAGTATGAATTCCTAGCTCAAAATACCGTTGTGAAATGGGATCACTAACAATCAAATCTAAGAGGTACGTTATGAAAACAAAAATATAAACGTCAAACGAGTTACGACCAACATTTGAAAGAATACAAAATTTGCTCAGTACCCAAGCAACAAAATGGCGAAAACTGACCTGATATTTCGATTGGGTTGGATTGCTTGATTTTTGAGATCAAAATGTGTATACTTTTGGAGGGCAGGAATCGAAATAATAAAAACTCAAATTGGCACATTCTAATGTGGCTTTACTTATTAAAAAATCTGCAATGCGTAACATTTTCTGCATTTTTTCCTTACGTCTTAACAAGAATACGGAGGCTCAACGCGGACTTGAATGCTAATCGCATACTAATTAATTCGATCAATAATAAAAACAGTTTCATTATTGTTTCAGCTATCCTCGATTTTGCTCGGCATCCACGATCCGTTTGTTCCGTTCGAAAATCTATTCTGTGCCCTCTTTCTTGGTGGAATTTGGGACTCTTTGGCCAAGTTGATGGGACGTGGCCAAGCCAAGGACGAAAAAGCTGATCCGAAAAAAACGAATTAAAGTTTTTTTTTTTTAAATCTTATGCGCGTTGTCGCTTATTGACAACGAGAATTTTTCGATTGAGGTGTAAGATCTGGTGTTTTTTTTATATCACGCCAGATTCTCCTTCTCTTAATACTTTATTTTATAAAGTATATTCATTTCATGCGTATATCTTGTACAGTACAGTGAAATATTGCGGCGCCTCTATCAATTTAGAAGCATCAAGATGCTAGTCACGAGCCGCTCGGCAAAGGAGTAAAAAATGAGTTATCCACAAGAACTGTAATTTAATAATCATATATATAATTTAATTGACGAAATGAGAAAGGTATCAATCGCAAAGCGACTGAATTTTAGCGAAAAAAAAAACACTGGGAGTCATGGTGGGCCAAATGATGTGTATTGCAGCCACGAAAAACTTGCAATAAGAGAGGCATGTAAGAGTTCAAAATTTTATATCTCTGTATTTGTACACGTTGATGACGCGAATCTAGTAAATTGTAAATTTTGATAAGAAATAAATGTTAAATTATAAATACATGGAGTTTACGCATAAGCAGTTTTTGATAACTTATTGGATTGCTTATAAGAAAAAAAAAGTCTATACAGCTAACAATTAAGATCACGATTGACCTATTAGCGAAAATGCATGAATAAACATCGCCCCGACGTATACGATGTTCTGAAATTAACACTTTTTGAAAATTTGCAAATTGATTTACTGTATAAAGTTGACTGTTATGTAGAATTCTCCAGTATCGCAGCGTTGCTTTGTATCATAAGCGTTCTTGTAGCGCTGTGTTTTAAAATTCACCTTATCGCGGTAAATAAAGTGGGTGTTCATTCTTACATCGCGTCACGAATAGCAATTTTTTTGCGAAAAGCCTACCCGGTATAATGACATGTTACACATACTCGTGGGCAATGACGGCAGTTGCAGTTTGCAGTTCTGTCATTGCGTGGTTCGGCAGCTCTTAAAAAAAACCTGATTAGAGCTCGTGCCTGGTTGTGTAGCATAAAGGTTGTCGTTGTGCTGATCTTCAAAAATTTAGACCAAATTTTTCCACAATGTATATGACCCCTTTATCTATCTTCCTGTAAAACTTGGGTACGATTAACAGTGCCGTTTTTGAGAAAAAAAATCGGAAAGTTGACGAGTTTCGTAGACTAATTGCATTATCGTTACGGAGAACTTCCAACCATTTTGCAGTATGTGAGTAATATCTGCTAAGAAAA